>VUQH01009807.1:9492-50014 GCA_015106775.1 Etroplus canarensis
AAAACGTTCAGTTTCCATTATTTATTAAAAATGCCCAAATTTAAGTACTCTGTTTATTACATGTGAAGTGAAACATTTCAAGCCATTTATGTTTTAATTTTGATAACTATGGCTTATAATTCATGAAAATCCAAAATCCAGTATGTCATATTATTAGAATACTTCCTAAGATCTATCAAAAAAAAATCTATATATAGAAATCTCCAACTTCTGAAAAATATGTTCATTTATGCAGAACACAACTTGGTATGGGGTCCTTTACCCCTAATTACATTGCATAAATGTGGCATTGCATAGAGCTGATGAGTTTGTGGCACTGCTGAGGTGTTATTGTAGTCCAGATTGCTTTAATAGTGGCCTTCAGCTTGTATGTATTATTGGATCAGGTGTTTCTCTGGATAATACCCTATAGATTCTGTGTGGGGTTCAGGTCAAGCAGGTTTGCTGGTCAATCAAAAACAGAACTATATTCCACCTGGTAGGTGGTTGCATTGATTTTGGGCACAGTGGACCACCTATCACCAACACCAGCAGATGACATGACACCCCAAATCATCACAGACTGTGGAAAGTTCACACTGGACTTAAAAATACTTTGGATTCTTTGCCTCTCTCCACTCATCCTCCAGACTTTAGGACCTTGATTTCCAAATGAAATGCAACATTTACTTACACCTAAAATGAGGACTTTGTACACTTTCAGTCTAGTTCTTTTTCTGCTTAGCCAAGGTAAGATGCCTATGACACTGTCTTTGGTTAAGGAGTGATTCAATATTAAGAATGCGACAGTTGTATCCCCTTTCTTGAGGATCTCTGTGTGTGGTGGGTCTTGGTGACACCAGCCTCAGTCCACTCTCTCCCAAGTTCTTGAATCAACTTATCTTGACAGTCCTCTCAAGGCTGCAGCCATCACTGTTGCTTGTGCACTATTTTGTACCACAATTTTACCTGCCAGGCAACTTGCGATTAATATGCTTTGATCCCAGACTCTGCAAACAGCCATCCTTTTCAGACATCAGTCCTTTGTGCATTCTAGAAGTTATATTATAGGATATTTAGTAAAGAGTACTGTATGTGTAAAGAAAACCAATTTAATAAAAACTCAAATTGGTGCTAAATGTCTTCTGAGGGTATTTCCTTACCCAAAATAACACCTGTCACTGCCTACTGTTGAGCTTGTCTGAGTTTGTTTCAGAACAAAAATAAATGTCTTGATATACAATTTGTTAGATTTAGAAATTTGTGAGGGCAGCAGCAGTCAGTTACTGATTTTTGAAAGCCTCCTCACGTGGTGGCAAATGGCAATCTGTTCCAGTGTTGTGTCCCTGCAGAAAAATAACGCCTCTCATAGCAGTGAATCATCACAGCTTTCGATTCACTGAAAACAAGCAGTTAATCTGATTCCCCCATTCAGTTTTTATAAAAGCCCCAAATTTCATGGTATTACTGATATTGATGCTGAGCCAAGGAAGCACTGCGAGGTTTAAAAAAATTAGGTTATTCTGCTTAATTGATACAATTTATTAAATTCATAGACACATTCACTATTAGAGCAGAAATAACAATAGATGCAATTCTAAAGAGTAGACCATTTAAACTGGATTTCTTCTCCCCAGCCTCTAAACGTGAAACAGTCCAAGTCCAGTGTTGGTAGATAAAATCCCGTGTTCAGTCAGTATTTGTTGTATTTGTTGATTCTAAAACATGAAGAAATGAGGGTTAGTAGCCTAGACAGTGACTTTATTTGTATTTGAAGAGGTTTTACTGAATGATAATATAACACTATGTCAACACATATTTTAGAACAGTGTTCTAAACAAAAAAACCCCCCAAAAAACCAGCCAAGATCACATGATGTGTTATCCTGACCTAATCATCGTAGAGACAATAAGAGTTTAAAGCCATCCTTGGGAGGATTAGAAGTTTATGTCGGATGTTTGACACTGAGATAACCATTTTTCACATGATTGCTATAGCCATACAAAAATTAACATGCAGTCACAGTTATTATTCTGTCAGCATAATTAAAAAAAGATCACTTCATTCCAACATTCCTGCAACATTTACAGAAGCCACAGCCACAGTACACGTGGGATATTTACTATGTGCGTGTTTTTTTGTTTTTTTTTACATTAAGTAATTTACAGCGTATGAGAAATATTCTTACATTTTTTATAATTAGTAAAGCCACATCCTTTATTTAATTGCCAGAATGGATTCATATATACTTCAGTAACTTTGGTAAATAGGTCAGATCATTATGGAATGATAGCTTTTCAAATTCTGTGTGACAGCTGTCACACAGACTGTGAATGTCATTTGCTGTTAGATCCACATCTATCCTGTTTCCATGTCAGGGATAATTCATTATAAGTAATTAACAAAAGTAATTCTGTTGTGCCTCATGCATAAATGTGCTCACTTGCATATCTTTGAAGAAGCTTATAAAAAGATATTGCTCTTGTCAGATGCTGCCTAATAAACAGAACAGATAAACTAACTCAGGTTAAAGTTGATAAGTCTTGTTAATCTGACCTGTTATGGTGGTCTTGTGGTAAAGACTTTGTTTTATTGTGCCTGCAACCTTTCACACTTGTGCCATATTAAAAGTGATTGATAATTGTTGCAAGATCCAACCTACAGTAATAACACTGCCCTCTTGACTTTTATGGAAAAGTAAGCAAGTAAACAAATTAACAGAAAGGAATGTTTGTCTTAAAGGGTATATAGAAGGGGGAAAGAAAAGTAAAAACAGATTAAAAAATAAGAATTTCCTGTTTGTCTTTCACAAATGCACAAGAAAAGCATAAATACAATCTGTAGCAGACAGCCAGAGGGGGAACACCTATTAAAGGGATATACACATGTTTACTAATGAAGCTCCCTTCCACTATTGAGTATCCAGTGACTGGTCTGCCCTCGAGGCTGCCCTCTTACAGAAAATGACCAGGTTTTTGTGAAACCTATTAATACAGCTTATTGTATTGTATAAGATTAATAGACCTGAAGTGGATATGTAAATAATTGCATCTTAAATGTCACATAAAGATGGAGTAGAACTTGGAAACCAGGAAATCTAAAAAACTGAGATTTCTTACATTTATTTAAGATTGTAAAATGGTGTTTTAATGCAAACAAGAATCTTTCTTCCAACCCTTACCAATTACTTTCTGTGCCTAAAAGAATAAAACTGCATGCGACTACAAAAGCAAACAGTAAATAAAAGTGAAACTGAAAAGTATTCCCACGCTACACTCAAACTTCAGTCTAAAAAAGTTGTGTGTGTGTTTGCCTCTTAAACACATTTACTAAAATGACTGTATAGAAAAGATGGATGCCACCAGTTGGTTTGTGAACTTGTATTTTAAAATTTACCTTTATAGCTGTCACTGTTTTTTTGGTTATTTTTTTCCCATGGTGCATCCACTGACCGAATTCTAAGAACCTACAAATAAAATGAGAGAAATTCTCAGTTTTTGGATTGACATTTACCAGAATTAACAAAGTAGCAAAGTATTGCATTAGAAATACTCCAAAAGGCACAACACTACAAACAAATATGAATGCTTCAGTTCACTGTCTTGAACTAGGTGAGGTGAAACCTAGCAGCTACTGATTTAGTTGACACGCACCTGTCACTAAAAGAGGCCTCACCCCTGTTAATACAAGTGTTAAATCATTTTCTAATAACAAAAAATACCTAATTGATATTGTTGACTTTAACCCGTGCTTTTAAAGCTAGTCTCAATTGGCCCTTTAAAGAGCTTGAGTTTTTGTCCTTTTCAGCTCAAAAGGTTGTTACTTACTGCCATGGACTTTATACTAGCTTAAAAGATCTCTGTATAAAGACACACTGTTTAATTAACATTTTTCTTCTTGTTTTTTGATAATAAAATGCTTTTTGTCAGCTAAAGCTTGTGTTTCTCTTTTTCGTCTCTTTCATCATCAGTTGTCACCTGCTGCCTTTCTGCAAGAGAGAAGTGAATACATAAGCCTTTAGTGTATTAGTTCTAGCTGTACTTTTGTCTGTAACTTTTCTGTAAGCAAACATTTCTGTAATTCTTGCTTACTCGGACCTGGAATGTCTTTTGTCATCATTTCAACTGAATTTTGATTCCTTTACACCTCATTTTCTGGAGTGAATGTGTGTATTGTTGGAATAAGACCTTCATATATATGTGTGTGTGTGTGTGTGTGTGTATCTACCTAGATTTGAGTGAGCATGCAAGGGTTTGCACTGGCTAATCTATCAAAACAAGTGTTTGTGATTGCCAGTGGATGAATGACCTTTGGGGCCTTTCCTGAATCCCTTGTCACATCATGCGGTGGAGATAGAGGACACATGGGGAAAGAGCTGACAAAGAAGGCAGGGAAGACTCTTGCTGGGTGAATAACTGTGTTTTTTTAATCCATTGTTCATAGACGACTTTTGCTGAGCATGCTTGCTCTTTTTTAGAATCACCCTGCTTCATATTCATGCATCTGCAAACAGTCTCACCTGGCAGCTTCTCAGTACAGCTATAGTCTACTGTTATACTTTATATCAATGAGCTGCTCCACTGGAGCCAAAAGAGAGAGAGAGCACCCTGCTCAAGGGCACAATGCCAGTAAGTGTTGAGAGATGGAGAGTGTTTACACATTTATTTTACATGCCCAGAATTCCCCAGCTGGTCTGTAAAATTCAAATTTGCAGCCTTCTGGTCAAAAGCCATTTTTCTAATCTTTAGCCTGCCAGCACCCATAGCTGAGTGAATACATTTTCTCTCTTAAAGATAATAGTATACTACCATTGTACATACTTATGCACATTCAGCTTACATTTGCTCCAAGTATGTTAAAATGCTAATGGACGACAAATGTCTTCATGGGTAATTAGTTAGATTTTATGACAAAATATGCAGTACATGAGCATAAGAAGATGTTTGTTGAAGCCAGGTTGTGTTTTTTTTCTGCCAATATGTTAGCAGTGTAGTTTCATCACTGCATTTAGAAAACACTACTAATGATGCATTGCTCATTGCCAAACAAGGTGATGCTCCCAAATGAGCAACCCTAAGTTTGTAGATAGCATATAGACACCTACATACTGAGTGAGTTATACTTGTGTGCTAGCTTGCACCACAAACTTTTTTCTTTCTCTTTACTCACATACACGTGCACACATACATGCGCACACATACACGCACACACACACACACACACACACACACACACACTGCAATGGCATTTAGGTAGTGACATTTTCCAAGTGACATTTTGTCTGTGGCCAAACCCATACTCACTGAGCATGAATCCAGTCATGCTGTCTTCTGCACTATAGAGCCAACAGCCAAAACTTGCACAAAGTCTGATGTGACCAGCCACACGTGTACATGCTGCTAACTGACTGGTTTTCTGAACTGACAATGTAGAGAGAGATTTCTCCAAGCTGTCTTCATCATAACCTTTGTCACTCATCCTTTGCTTTCTATTAATTCACTGGACATCTATTGAAATTTTTGCTATCTATAGTGCCCATACACATTAACTTCATTGTGCTGACAGAAATAAAACAAAAGCTACATTTTTTTTCTTCATTTAATAAGGGACAAGACAAGATTGTCAAAGAGAAAAATGTCTAGCTCTAATTTGACAAATTGGACATTATTTTATTTTAAACAGGACCCTGACATTTTTAACAGCTGCAAACCACATTTAACAAATAATCCTGTGCACTAATTGCTTCAGAGATGGTTGACAATACTAGAATCACCATTTTGGATCAAATAATGGCTTAAACCCATGTTTGATAATAACTAAAAAGAAAACTTGAACGTAGCAGCTTGTGCATCTTCTGTAAGACCTTATCAGACGATATAGTCTCAGACAGCAAGTATCAAGCCCAGTTTTGTTTTTTTCTGCCAAGCTGAGTACAAATAATTTACAAAAGCAGTGAGAGGCAAGTGAGAAAAAAACAGGTGAATAAGTGAAAAGGTGAATAACATTTTTTGCCAGATTTGCCATATTTTCTGCACAAATATTTACTTAGTAAGATTTTATTTTTTATATTTTTGCATGTATTATTTTCTAGCTTTTGGCTAGAAATGCATTGTATTGGAGGTTGAAGTGTCTATTAAACTCATATAAATAGTCTTACGTCACGATAGATACTACCTGGCACATGCAAGTATCATCACCCCAGTTCTGCTATCTCCCCAGGCTTGTTATATCTGCAGTTGAGGATAGTTTGACCATGAGTGTATAATACAATACATGTGCATGGCAAGTAGCTACTCTTATAAGCACATGGTTACTCACCTTGAAGAAGACTTGTGCTTTTACTCCTATATAAAGCATGACACAGGTCACTTACAATTCTTGTTTGAAACAAGTAGTGCTTAAGACTTGATCATACATGAAAATTGCATGAACAGTGTTAATAAGCTAAATATCACCAATAAGTTATGTGACCAAATTATAGGTCTGTCATCAGCCATGACTAAGAGGTAGAATGTCCGAATCTCTCTTTCACCCACGTTCTAATCAAGTTGGTCACTCCCTCAGCTCTGGCATGCCCCATTAAACTTGTTTGTTATAGGCATATACATCCAGTTCTAGTTTTCTAGTTAATTTTCAGTAAATCTGCTTCTAGCGCAATGCTTTCTACTTCATTGGATGGTGATATTTATTTAGTCTACCAATAAATGTGATCTCATTTAAATGTCATCAAAATGCAAGAAGCAGTTTCTTCTTTTTTTTAAAATCAATATATATTGAGCACCAATAGTGTATCAAGTGACATTAGCCGAAAGACATGTAGGAAAACAGTTCCATAGCTTGAAATGAAAGTAAAGAAACAGTGTTATATAGAGTACAACTTAATTTAACACAGAATAAATTAAATAAAAATCTAATGTGTGGTCAGTTGATTGGGGTCAAATACAAACATGGCTAATGGCTATGGTATTCACAAAAATAAATAAACCAAAAACATAGTTTTTCACCAGTTTTAACTTTTATTTTGTTAAAATGGAACAAAAATTAATGGATATGGAGACAGAAAGAGTTTTGTTGAATTTTTTGTTTTCATCTGTATCTATAGTATGTGCTGTGCAGGCTAGTATCTTTCACACTTAAAGTCTAAACCACAATTCTCAAGCTGCTTAATGTTGATACATACATACTGAAGCACAGAAGAGAGAGTGTGACAGAATATCAGTAAGCAAGAGAGCAAAACTGGAGACTAAGAGAGAGATGATTTCATTTTGCCCACTGAGCCCTTAAATAATTTAACGAGAGAGAGATCTGTCAGGGTATTGCTGTGTTTGTGTGTTGAATATTTATAATCCATATAAAACTGTTATGGGCCAGCTGTTGGCAGTCATACGTCTCAGGTCTGTGCATTTTTTTAAGGAACATTAGAATTCAAAATCCAAACACATACAAATGTTTCTTCTGGTGGCTTACTAGTACAGTAGTGGTTTACTAGTACAGCACTGTAATGAAGATTTGGATTACATTTCCAGTGGTTATCATCTAGTGAAAACCATTAACCTGATACTAGCCTGACAAATAGCTTGTTTTCAGCTCTTTAGTAATGTGGCTTTTTCAGTTGGTTGTTTTTGAAGCAGTTTTTGTGATTGCCTTTCTGCCTAGGTTGGAGATATTTCAATACTATACTCATATGTACCTCACAACTGTGACTCTTAGGGACTGTAATATAAAAAAAAAAACTTGAGGAGAACTAAAAATACTCAAAATGAAGAAGATGCTGTAAGGTAGTAATGGCTTTTCTATGTCACTTTGTAAAGGTTGTCATTTGTGAATGAATTACATTAGTATTTTATAACACATTGATACCTGAAATATAGTTAATATTGATGTCATGTTTCATCTTCCCAATACTTCAAGTAAACTGATGCAGAAAAGTACACAAAATACAGAAAGTGTTTAGCTGTGGGCATGTTATAAGCTACATACAGATGGGTAGAGGCTAGAATAATTTTTTGCCAAACCTTGCCGTCTGCTGTCTCCTTAGTAAAACACACTACTAGTATAATGAGTCACAAGATTCAGATGGTGACAACTGGCCCAAAAACTGTCCATACCAAGCACAATATAAGTTCATTTCAGTATTTCCAGACATCATTGACTATGTCCATCCAAAAAAGAAAACAGGCAATTCAGAGCTTATCAGGATACAAAACCGTAAGTCACTGCACTAACAACAAAAGTACTTGTGAAGTGTGAAGAATTTAAGAATGTATTTTAGATATGACATTGAAAGCACTTCATTTCTTTATATTGCTGCACTTCTACTCTCTTACTGTACGTGGGTAATCTTGCTTTATCCATAAAGTAAGAGCTGCACTGTTTCCAGTGAAGCAACTTCAGCACTTACTGTCATCGAGTCTTTCGTCAACATTCCCTGGCCTTGAGAGACATTATGCCTCTTTCCCAATCAGCTCAACTGCGAACAGTGGAGAAGCAAGATTGCAATTTAATCTTGGAGAGTGATGCTGTTATATTTATAGAAGTTGTGATATCCTTTAATGTTATGAAATCATATGCAGAGAACAAAACTCTAGACAAACATGCCCATGTGGAGATTGTTGGTAAATGCAGGCTTTGCTATGATTACCTTGATTGAGTAGTATATGGCAAATATTTTAAATAAAACTTCATACCATTCCATTTCTTACAAATTTCTTAAAATTATGTGTTCATAGCTTCACATTCATATTCATCTTATAATCTTAGTTGTTAGTTCATTCCTTTATGATTATTATTATTGTTATTATTATTATTATTATTATTATTATTAGTGGTGGTAGTAATAGTAATACTTGTATCGTTGTTGTTATCATTGTTGCTGCAGTAAAAGTGCTACTTTTAATTGTGTATATTTGTCTTTTAAGGATGTGCTTATTGTTATTATCAGTGTGCTGTCCAGTGAATTACTGTTACACCCATAATCACATAATCACAGAGCACCCCTGAGGCATTGCTGCTAATCTGAATTAAATTTTGTTAGAAGCAGGCTGATACAGAAAAGGCCAGTCATCACTGTGTTAGGAAGAATGTAGTGTCCCCAGTGTACAACAAAGATGAATCATGTGTTACAGGAAAAGAATAGGTGTTAATGAGCAAAGTTGATGCAGAATGAAGCCAGATTGAATTGTGTGATTGTTTTTTTTCTTGCCTAGATATTGCCTCCAATGTTTGCCAGATGGCTTGGAGCCCCATGATACATATCTGTATACAGATGCAACTGAACACAGTTTCTCTACAAGGACCCTACACTGACTGCAGTTTCTTTTCATTCATTCTAAGCATTTATTTTCATTTGCACTGTATTTATGTAGTTTCGGACATACAACAATTTTCTGTGAGTAAAAGGAATTATTTGCAATGTTATGTAATTTTTATGATGTTCTAATTTAACTGTCAGTAAAAGATGTAAAGAGACCAGTATTTAGCAATGTTGCTCTGCTCTTAGATCCCAGCACTTACTTGGTTAGTACAGTGTGGGCACAAATTACTGTTTTAAAACAGTGAGCAACACACTGAAAAAAACAATTCCAGTGACTGAGTTTTATTTTTTGTCAGCAAATCTTTTGTATTCACCCTGAAAATAGTCCTCACTCAAAAACACACACACATACAATGTGCCCCATGGCAGGTAAACACTTCTGTAGAGACATACAATCCACGTTTTTTTAAAGAGAGTCATTTAAATATCATTTCAGTGATCATTTTTGTTTTTGTCTTTCTTTTTGCACACATACATTAGTAGAATAGTGGATAAGGTATCTGTCCTGTGGCTGTCATCTCATAGTGCTGATCAGCATAAATGTCTGAGACTTCTTTGTCTTTCTCCCTTAATCTCACCTTATCCTCTCTTTCCTGTCCACCAGTCCTTGCTTCCTCCTTGCTTCTATTCTCCTGAGTTGTGGTTTTTCACCCTGTTTAGAGTGACAGACAAGACGAACAGAGGAAGTAGAAAGAGGCAGAAATGAAGCTCAGCTAAAATTGAACCAAAAGTTTATGTAGCCTAGGTTTGGTTTAGAGAGGAGGCACCAAGGTTGAGTTCTACTGTGTGGAGAATTTTAATGTGCATGGGAGTGACTGAGAAGAGGGGAGTAACCTTTTACAAGCTCCCATTCACTCTTTTCCTTTCCTTCATCCCATTCAGCTCATCTGAGTTTTTTCCACACCTCTTCCTGATTGAGGAAGAGGAATAAAAGAACAAGAGAGAGTTACTTCTCAACTAGAAGGTCATAGCTCTATTTAATTGCCTTTTGTCTCCTATCCAAAAACAGCACTGTTAATATCTGGCCATAGGGCACTTATAATGATTGGGCCTTATCTCAAGGCAATCACACTGAGCATGGGAGAGTATGTATGGTGATACTCATTGAAATTTTGTGTATACTGACATTCTTATACAGACAGCAGAAAAGAAATCTTATATTTCATATTACACAAAAAAGACTAAAACACTGTAAAAATGAGAATAAATGATTGCTTTATCCTGGTTACTTAAGCAGAAGTCAACAAAATGGTTAGTACTTTCACCTCACAGCAAGGATGCTCCTGGTTCAAATCCTGGCTGAGGCCTTTTGGTGTGGAGTTTGCATGTTCTCCCTGTGCCTGCATGGATTTCCTCTTGGTGCTCTGGGTTCCTCCCACAGTCCAAAGACATGCATGTAAGTTTAACCGGTGATTGTAAATTGGCCATGAATCAGTGGTAAATCACTTTTTAAGCGTATTTAGAATAAAGCGCTGTGTGAATGCATTGTTAAATGTGCCTTGTAGTCCAAAGCACCTTGATTGTCAGTAAAGAACAGAAAAGCACTATTTAAGTGGTAGTCCATTTCCATTCTGAAAATGCCATAATGGTAGTTCAGCGCTAAAATGTTAAAATTGGGTTTTAAATGATTAGCAGTTTTTCCTCTCTTCTCTACAGTTTTTTTGTGTTTTTATTTATTGCTCTTGCTCACAGAGTTGCTATTTGATAATGTGACATTGTCTAGACCCCTATGGGGGATGTTCTTTTCTCTTGCCCTTCCCCACAGAGAGGTCAGATATCATGTCTGCATTGTGCCTCTGGAGGTATAAGAGTTTAATGTCTTGGAGTGGTGTGAATTTTATATGAACATATGTGTACATGTACTGAGGTGGATATCTGTGTCTACATACATTTGTATACTTAAAGACTTAATACTTAATAAAAGAGATAGGAAGGCAACATATTTATACTGTCCCATTTCCTCTATTTCTCCATTGCAAAGTTAGAATCCACTGGTTTGTTGCTATGCTATGTAGCAATTCACATTAATTGTCTATTGAAATGTTCTTGAAAACAAACTGAATACAGGCAGAAATCAAGTCAAGTAATATTGCTCAGTAAGAAATAGGAAAACTGGGTGTATACCCCCAGGTAGCAGTGAATTGTTTTCTCTATCTCATGTTGACTTTGGGACTCACTGGCAGCGCAGACACTGTCAGAACACACTATTGGAAACAAACTCTAAAATAGTTTCAAGAAAGATGTTTTTGTTGACCCTACACTTCCTTAAGCGAAACTTGTTTGAAGCGCACAGTTTGTGTAGTGGCTGCTACTGTTCACTTAGTTCTGTTTGATAAAACACTTGCTAAGAAGTACTTTGGGTCATATACACTATTAAAATACAAAAGAAAAAGTCTAGTGCTTACTGCATGTTACTGACCAGTATATGCATCTGCAATGAAAAAACTATATTCACACACAGCATTCATATTTTAGTCTACTGTAGACATGCATATAATCAGCTTCCCGCACCCCGACCTCTGCTTTCTGTTGGAAAATAAATGAAGATACAGACACTTCTGTGAGAGTAATTCGGGTATGCGAAAGGGCAGGGGCTGTATGTAGGAGGAGTCAAGGCTTAATTTAAAATGTCGAAGGTGTGGATGGGTTTGTACAGTTGCCATAGAGACCTTTGTGACTGACTACTACTGCTCCTTTCTGTCGCCTCTTTTTTCTTGAGATGGAGGCAATGACATACATACACAATGCTTACAAAACATACTGCAAGTTTACATCTTGTGGATTTTGACAGGTATGTTCAGACAAATCACAAGGAGAGCCCGAACATATAAACTTGAACAGTGATCGAAGCCTTTATCAAAGTAATTCACCATACAAAGCAAAACAATTTTCTTTTGACTTATGAAATCTACTGAGCATTCGGATTATCAATATGTATGCAGAGCAATCAAAGTTTCCATGATGATGAATGTAATCCTTTAAAATAATTTAAGTTCATGTAAATTCTAGCTGTACAATAATTCACAAATAGCATCATTTCAGGGGACATTTTAAGCTTGTTAGAGAGAATACATTTTCTCCAGCATAGAGAAAACTTGGTTATCTTGTAATTTAAGGGAAAAAAAACAATCCTTCTCTGCACATTTAGCTGCATCGTCTTAAGGAGATTGCCCAAGTACAAAATCTATAAAAACATGTTTTTCTGTCTTTGTGTGTTTAACACTATCATTCACACTGCTTTTAGACTTGGTTCATCTTTGCATGCTACATTGAGTGACTTTGTTTACTTGCATTTTATATTCTGGTTCCATTTAAATGTTGTGAGCAGGACTCAGTCTGTTGAAGATCTACTTAGATTACCAGTCTGTTCTTATATATTTGTAACATCTTTAGCGTCTACGATTGTATCTGCTTGAATGTAGTTCACTTTATGATTTTTAAATGTTGGAGGATAAGTAAGTAAGCTTTTATTGAGTAAAACCAGACAACTTGCAGATGTGCTGTGCTAAAAACATAATTAAACAAAATACATTTTTCTAAAAACATTCCACTGATTGTCTGATCTTAAGTTGCTGATCAGTTTAAGACTTAAGACTTGTTATAACAGTCTAAGAAATTGGTGTTGCTGACTTTTCTTTATGAATTAACTGTTCACAACAAAAGGCTGAACAACACTACTTACAATCCAATACAAAAAGCAAGATATAAATCTTGAAATTACAGGAGTGCATTTTTTTGGTGTTTTTTTTAAAGCTCCCTGAAGATCTCTTAGCACACTCATTAGATATGAATAAAGGTGCAGTCTGTAAAATACCTTATATTACTTCATAGCCTCACTGTCTTTTACCGTCTTTTGTCCTGGTACTGCTACATGAGCGAGACCAAAAATCAGCCTACATGATAATCTCCTTGATGAACAGAAATTAATTACTGTAGGCTTAATCATGCATTGTATATGTTCATTGTGATTCGCTGCTCTCTGGCTGGTTTGATCATTCTCTTCATGCTGGAAATGGGAAATCTGGTGCACTCCCTGCTGTCTCTTTCTCTCTCACCCACTATGTTTGCACAAACATGGCGCACTGTTACCTGCACCTACTGTTTGTATTTATTGTGTTAGTGCCATACAATCAGCATCATAGCCAGTGAAAGTGGATAGCGATGCATTAATGAAGTGCAAAATTTCCCCCACCACACAACTGAGCATGGTTTTTATCTTTGAGTTGGTTCTTGTGGTGATAAGTCTATTTCCAGCTGCTTCAGATGCTGTTTGTGGTCAAATTCACTGGAACACCTGTGTTTCCACATCTCTCTCTCTCTCTCTCTATCAGCATTTCCTCTTTTTCGCCTGATGGACTCAGGGCACACTTGAACAAGCGATTTCAAAAACCAAATACATATGTTCTGAACTTAACATCATAGCGGCTGTCTGTCCACAATCTGTTGAGAAGCATTAATTAATTTTGGAAGACTAACAAACTAACTAACAAAGAAAAAGAGTATGAAGCAAAAGTTTTAAAACCCTGTATGAACAGACCTCCCCTTACAGCCCAGCTGGAAAGGATCACAGATAGAGGCTTACTGCTTCCAGTCAAGTGTTGCCCCCCCCCACACACCTTCAGAGCCATGTGTTGTTACAATTACTGCAACTATATGAATGTACCTTCAGCTTCTCCCTTGTATTTTCCCCAGGGGGTCACCACAGTGGCTTAATCTGCATTGGTTATTAGGCAGAGGTTTTACACTGGATACCCTTCCTGACGCAATTCTCCATGAAGAGAGAGGCTTGTGTTCCCATTTGGAATCAAACCAGGCATCTTTTGTTTGCGTGGCAAATGTGTAAAACATTACACTGCGGGGAATAAATATAAGTACAAATGTTTTACCACAAAACAGACGGTAAAAGGAGTTTTAGAATAAAGTACAATGTATAATGTTTAATAATATAATGTTTCCCTATTTGTTATTCACTGTTTTTTAATGCTCTAAGTTTACCTCTATCCTGCCAATTCATCTGAATTTTCATGTAAGACACATTGTACATGTTTTAATTGGTTAATAAAGTTTTTTAAAATTTTTATCTTTTGTTATAAATGCCTATAAAAGAATAAATAAGTAGAAAGAATGCAGATGAGTAGAAATAGGAGACTATATTGTTGTAAATGCCTAGATCAAATGGCTCACTTATGTAACTTTATCAAGATTTCATGAAAGTCTTGTTGCCAGACCTCAGATTTACCTCTATCGTTCTTGATAGCTTACAGCTTTTAACTACACAAATACTTTTCTTTTATGAGGTTTGAGTGAGACAATTTATAAAACTTTTAAATTTGAATCACCTGTGTTCTCCCAGCAATATGGTCTGTTCCTCTTTGGCCAGGGTTGCCAAACCTTTTGCATGACTGTGGCAAGAGTATTTAAAATAGAGCTGGCCAGCTCTCACTTTAATCATGATCTTCAGTGTCTGATTGCCAAGGGCTTTGCTGGTGCAGGCTTTTTTGGTTCAATCGTTGACTGTCTGACCCTCAACATTATTGACAAGAGGTCAGAATCATAGACTGTATAAACGAAAAGTATGATCTGTTGGGAGCTATACTTTTCTTTCCTGTCAGTCCGAGTAAGTACACTCACTGACTCACTGTCTCATCCTAACTACAAAGTAGCATTATGTGGGTCCATGTGCTACCTTTTAGCTGGTTAGCATTCTAACTTCAGTTGATATCTAACACAATAGGTAATAGGTCTTTGTCATCACAGTATACTTATAATTCTTACCATTCTGTTTATAATTATTAGTGATTTTGATTAAACTCCTAATTGCTGAAAGAAGAACCCTCCGTTTTTATAATAATTATGTTAGCTGAATGCATGCTCTATACTTACTTATATTTCTAGCAAGTAAAATAGAAAACGCTGTGTACTTAGACTTGTCAGTTGAACTCTAGAGCTCTGGATCTGGTAAAATTCAGTCTTGAAGTCTTTGTTAGAATGACTTCATTTTGAAAGTTATTAACCATGACATATCAATAACATACCAGTTCTTTAGGCAAATTTGAATAAATAAATCCTGTGACTAAAGGTTAGGCATAATTTAACTGTACCTTGCCTGATGGGTTTCCCTTAAGTTTTAGAATTCATATATTATCATATTGCCTCAGAAGGCATTTAAGATATGTTCCTATTCAGGCATTATATCTCATCAATTAGCATAATGCTACTTTAGGTGCAGGGATTTGCATTTTTACACCTTGAGGTTTTAAACAAGTTGCAGCTTTGGCAAACAAGGTTGCAAAGCAGTCTGCTGTTGGGAGCAGAACAGCATTGAGCTTTGATGTGAGGCACCTTGCTGTAAAACAAAGCTGTAATTTGGAATTATGGGTCCTGAGGGTTTAATAGACCCTGCTCAAATTCCCAGCTTTATGTTGCTTTGAAAATCATATGGATAGCTGAACTTGCTATTTTGTTGTTGCATTCTGTGAGATTTAATTTGTTAAAATTAGAGTAGCAAAATCTACACAGATGTTGCTGATTTAAAGTAAAGGAAAGAGTGGCACAGAGAGGAATGTGAGTGGAAGAAGAAGATTGCTGGTGAGTAGTCTCATGGCAGGATACATTCTTTTGAACCATTTTAGCATTTGGTTCATAGCTCAGTTTTTTGGTAATGTCTCAGCATGACTTGAACTTGGACATTTTAATACCAGAATGGGTCTAGGTTTCAGAATGGTTACACCCCTAATAAACATAATTTTTTTTGAAAAACCCTACTATGTATTCTTCATCAAATATTCAGATGATTCAGATTCAGCCCCAAATTAAAATTAAGAAATTAACATAAATTTACATGGACACTGCCCATAAAAACTGTATCATATCTATTCAGATTAATAAAAATAATTGCTTAAATGATTGCTGACTTTGCCCATAAGTGAAATTTTAAAGTGTTCTCTCTCTACAAGTTATAGTTTTGTCACCATCTTTGCTGTGGTAAAATTCTCTGATAAATTTTAGTTTTAATTTCTTTCAGTGCCGTGTCTCTCTCTCATGTATTATCTGCTGGGCAGGACCTAACCTAGAAATACCCATCCATACCACAGTCTGCCCTGCACCAATGCGACATATGTAGTAAAAAACTATAAACTGTATTGCAGTTATGTAAATTAACCAGTTTAACCTGTCCTGACTGACTAATATAACCCATTTAATTTGTTTTTAAAGACATTTGTCAATATGATATACTCAAATAACGTCAGCAACACATCATATCCGCTGTTTGATCTAACTTGAATTAGGACATTACATGCAAAGTTTAAATTTCCAGTTTATCAAATGTCACTTGCTGAACAAGCCTTACCTTTGAAAATAATTTCCCATCATCTTCTCCTTTCTTTTATAACATCCTTTTGCATCTCTAAGAGTGAACTTTTCACACAATGATTTTTTTTTCTCCGTGGAAAATACTGTAACAGTATTTTAAGCTTTCAAACATGTTGTGTGCCAACCTGCACAAAAACACTTTGTGTTTGCTTATATTTGTTGAGCTGTTTGAAATGTTTCATTTGAAATTACCTGCCACTCAGAAAAGTATGCTGACTCCTATTCTGTGGTGCTAGATGCTGAAGTACCACAACAGCAGCTTTATTGGCATCTGCACACATGAATGCATGACAATGATGAGAAGAAAAAAGGAAATGCAGAGACTGCAGGCAGGACAATGTAGTGACTTATCTCCGTGGCATCAGCTAGAAAGACTGGTTGCAACACATGGAAAATGAACTCACTTGACAGTATTTTGCATTGAAGAGCATCTCAGATTTAATTACATTAAGTCAAGGTGCTGAAATGCCATTCTGTATTTTGCCGACCCACTTTAACCCTTGTTTGTAACCTCTTACACCCAACACTGCTCCTGAGGAATATGTTTTCTGAGGGAGGTGCATCTCATACTAACATATTGAAATAAATAGTATAGATGAGATCTGCTGCTGGGTGCATTCATGGAAAAGGGCTGAGAGAGAAAGACATAAATTGCATTGTGCTCTGTAGTGTTGGAGGGACTGAGGTTGGAGACTTGAGATAGCGACTGGGGATCAGCACATATAGAGCTTCAAATGGCTTTGAGAAAACAGATCAATTCAGCACACACTCTCTTTACATCTTGTTCACATACCCTCTTTTTTGGTCTTGCGTACACATGGATATCATACAAAATATCCTTAAAAGGGTGGCATTCACTGAACTTATTTGAATGTAACACTCACACAAGCACACACATGCTTAAACATACTTGTAAATACAGATTTTAGTTTGAAATCCCATTTATCTGCCTCATAGGCAGATATCTGTCAGATGTGGAACATAAATAGTTAATGCATCAGCACAATCATGCATACACGAATAGGATTAAGTTAAGTGTGATGCATAATCAGCACAAGTGGATTCCACCACTGATTTCTGGCATACCATCCTGACAGTAACATACAACCCACCAAACTGTAGCCACTGAAAAGTCATCTCTATCTGTAGACTGACACCAAACCCAATAAAAAAGTGTCTGCTTGGACATATAAAACCCATATTTAATATGACTGTGGTAAATCTTATTATTCTGAAAAGTAATCATGATGGAAGTTGTCATACTGTTATGGTTGTCATTTATGAAAGAATTAAATCAGAAGTAATGTATTTTCATAATAAGTGCACACGTTTCAAATTTTAGTTGCTCAAAATATATCTAAAATTAGAGAATTCACCCAGTAAATATTTTCTTTAGTAAACTGCTTCTCAAGAACACAACTTATTTGGGAATAACAGATACATTTAATGAAGTAATACCACAAATTTCTTTGTACTCACAACCCTCAAGCGCCACACAGTTGCAAGGACTGAAGAGCTTCTTTGCTCACATATTTAGAACACTTTCAAAAGAGAACATTGCCTAACACATTTTCTCACCTGTCAATCAAGTTTGATGGCACATTATTTTAACTGTTGTATTGCTGTCTTCCAGCTGTAAGCTTTTTCCATGACCTACAATACCTCATTTTCTCTAGACACTAACCACTCTCTCTCTCTCTCTCTCTCTCTCTCTCTCCTCTCTCGCATGTTTTGAGTAACACACCCTCTGATTTTATTTATCTCTTCCCTCAGGAGCTTCAATTTGAACGTCTGACCAGGGAACTTGAGGCTGAGCGTCAGATTGTTGCCACCCAGCTGGAGAGATGCAAGCTGGGATCAGAGGCAGGCAGCATGAGCAGCATTAGGTAATATTAGGAAACTGTGTGTGTGTGTGTGTGTGTGTGTGTGTGTGTGTGTGTGCACATGTGTTCAAACACACTATGGATTTGGTTAATGCACATAAGTATTTATAACTCAATATGTATATAAATGTTTTTGCATGTGTATGCATTTGTACATTTGTACACCTGAAATTTCCTCACTGTAAGACTATTAAAGGAATATCTTAACTTTTTATATTATCTTATTTCTACCACGATAAAAGGTCCTTCTTTATGGCACTAGTGTTTAATGTTGACTTCATCATTATAAAATTGCACTTGAAATATGGACCGACTACAGTATACACATTAAGGATGTTTTCTCCTCTGCCCTGTGAAATAATGTTACGAGAAAAGGGTAGTGTTCCTTCTGCTATGGTGTGCATTTATAAGACACAGAAACATAACACACAGAAAATCAATAACATAAAAGCATACACATCGAGTATGGGATGAATATAATTTACGTAATGAGGGCTTTGCACCCATGCTATAGAGAAATGCATGAAAAAAGGTAAACCACAGTATATTTTGACAAAACTCTCACACAGTGCACATCCTCTCACATAGTGCACATACACAGTTCAGCCATATATTTATTTCACACACATGTGCTCATATTACAGCAGGCATATTAAGGATGTTCTGTACACTGGTCCATGGAGGGGTGTTACAGGGACTCGACAGTGTTCATCAGTATTTAATGACAACGAGAGTTGGTTAGGGCATCACATCACAAATACTCTCTCACAACATTTGACGACATTGCAGAAGGTGTGACAATACATATCTTTCCCCTTATATTTGCATTCAGAAAACCAGCTTGAAAGCATTTATGGTTCCTGGAACCATTTTTGCCATATTATCATACTAATCACCATATTAACCACAGTCCCCCAAACCCATTAAAATACTGCCTCAATTATACATGTAGGTCTGACCTTTAGGGTGAATAATTATTTTTAAAGAATGGAGGGATGGATGAAGGGAACACCATTTTTGATTTTTGATGATCACCATTTTTTTTTAACTTACCTGAACCTTTCTTCTCACTGAACAAGCTTCTCTTTGTATTCTTTATCCCGAAAGCGTTTAAAAAATCCTGAGTAAAAGTGAAGTTTAGTGTAAAGTTGGGAAAAAATGATTTGCTTTTTTGTGTTGTGGGTATGCATTTGCTTGTCTGGGTGTATTTTTTTGTTTGTATGAATTTTTCTGTGATGTCAAAGAGTCAAGTTCATATAAATTCAGCATCTGTCTGACTCCCTCAGGCAGCTGATTCCATAAGTACACAAACCTGAGGGGTAAAAGCAAACTGCACAAAACAAACAAACAAAAAAAAACTTTTTAACTTAATTTTGCTTGAGCTGAAACTGAGATGCAACTTTTTGTGGGTAAATTCAGAGGCTTCCTTTCTAGGACTGTGCTTAAACTATATTACTTGTAAATTTAATTGGATAGCCTTTAACAATACAACATTTAAGAGTAAAATAGATTTTTGACTCTTACCTTATTGGTTCTGTGGTTCAGTAGTTTGAATTTTTGACTGTGTGGATTGGAGTTTGCCTCCCACAGTTCACAAACATGCCTGCTTTGTTCATTGGTGATTGTGAATTGAATGGTTGTCTGTCTCTGTGTGTTAGTCCTGTGATAAACTGGGGGCTTGTCTAGGGTGTACCCCACCTGTCACCCCATAACAGCTTGCTCCACCCCCACAGTTCTAGAACTGGTTAAGTGGCTACGAAACTGGATGAATGCAGCTTTTAAATTGCATAGCCTAGTGAGATGATAAAATTACTTACAGTATTCATAGACACATTTCAAAACTAAATTTTGCATTGAGTTTAGAATCAGAACCAAAATACTTTATTTATCCCAGGGGGAAATTGTATTTTGTTACAAATGCTCAGTTATATAAAAATAAAAATAAATATGAAAGGCAGAAAAATGAAGATTAAAATATATAAACAAAGTGCTCAAAAATTTGGGATCACTTGCCAATCATTGTTTTCCAAAGAAAAACACATTTTCATGCAATTTACAGGAATTTGTATCTGCTTCATGAAGAGTTAAAATTAATCAGGTGATTTTAAAATGATGATCTACTTTTTTTGTGTAGAAGCCTATTATCAGCATTTGAGAGTCCTCTGTATCAATCTCTAATCCAAGTAAATTTTTATAAGGCTAATTAATTGTTGTATGTATGTAATGTAATTGTGTTGCACAGCCTAAAACCATTGAACTAATAAGGGATTACAAATAGGAACCAGGGCATTTTTTTTAGCTTAGTTTAGTATCTGAAGCATCACAAGTCATTTGTTTGTTTACAGGCTCAAAATGGCCAGAAAGAAAAAAACTTTCTTTAGAGATCCGTCAGTCTATTATTGTCCTCAGAAAGGAAGGCTTTTCAATGGGAGAAATTGTGAGGAAATTTAAAATCTTTTCCCATGCTGTTAACTACTCCCTTTAGAGAGTAGCGCAAACTGGCTCTATCAAGGAGAGAAAAGGGAGTGGGAGGCTCCAATACACAACTGTGCAAGACAAATATATGAGAGTGTGCAGTTTAAGATAAAGATGCCTCACAAGACATCAACTGGCAGCTTCACTAAATAGAACCCGTCACACACCAATGTCAACATCAACAGTAAAGAGACGACTTTAGGGTGTTGGACTTCATGGCAGAATTGCCAAGAAAAAGCCATATCTCAAACTGGCCAATAGCAAGAAAAGACTGAGGCAGGCAAAAGAGCACAGACACTGGACACTGGAAGACTGGAAGAAGGTGTTGTGGACAGATGAATCCAAGTTTGAGGTCTTTGGCTCAAACAGAACAAAATTTGTGAGACAGAAAAAATTAAAAGATGCAAGAACAGTGCTTAATACCATCAGTCAAACATGGTGGAGGCAGCATGATGGTCTATGGGTGCTTTGGAGATGGTAAAATAAGAGATTTGTACAGTGGAAAGGACCTTGAGGAAGGAAAGCTATTACAAGATTCTGCAACATCATCGAGGCCAAGGATAATGATAAAAAACACACCTCCAAAATGTTTCAGCAATATTTAAAGAATAAGCAATCAGCAAGAATTCTGACTATAATTGAGTGGCCATCACAGTCTTGGTACGGTACTGAGGTAGTCCATCCATATGGTACGAGCCAGTCCATTTTGTGGGAGATGCTCCAGGAAGCATGGGGTGAAATCTCATCAGATTACTTACTAACTTCACAGCTAGAATGCCTAAGGTCTGCCAGGCTGTAATTGCTGCAAAAGGTGGTTTTTCAGATGAAGGCAAAAGTTTGAAAAACACATTCATCATTTCCATTAAAATCATTATTTCTAACTCTGACAATGTCATCATGTCCTGTTCATTTGCTGTATTTCCTATTAAGACTAATTTCGTGTGTCTCCATGGAAAACAAAATAATTTCCAAGTGATCCCAAACTTTTTAACAGTGGTGTAAGTGCAATATGTCGCATAAATATCTCCAAAGTTGAACACTATATACAAAATGTACAAAATATTGCAATGGAAAGAACTAGTCAAGGTGTCACAGGCAGGAGTTTGATGGCCACAGGTTGGAATGATTTCCTGTGGCCATAAAGCTTCAGCTCATCTTTTAAACCGTTCTGCTCTGCTTACTGTTGATGCTGTGATTTGTTTGGGTTACTAATTCAATGTCAAGCCATTAGAGAAAACTCTTAACTCAATCATTCGTTATTACATATGATTTCAGACAGGTCAGTCAATATTTTTGAGTGAGGCAGCAAGGAAAGCAGGGAACCATGTACATGGGTTTTCTTGATATATGTAAATATTTTGAAGGCAATTTTACTTTTGGAAGGTCTTAATCTCCAGCCTGAGACCAGCATCTTGTGTATATTTTCTTATCTGTGGAGTCTTCATGTCAAACATTTGTTAAAATTCAGCAAAAAAAACCATACTCTCACAATATTTGCTTTGGTTTTATTTGAACTTGTGCTTCTGTTTGGTGCATTTATGCCTTTAAGTGCATGTGTCTGGGCCAGCAATAGTCTGTCTGCTGTCAAGTCAGCTGTCTCACAGTTGTGTCATGATTATCACATCAGATATAGAAGATTGGCTTAGCTAGTTTTTGTCTGCTGACAGCTCACTATATGCCAGTGAATCCACATCCATCCTTATGTGTCCTCAAATGTGTGAGTATATCAAATCAAACTTGTGATGTGCATTTGCTCTTCTTTTTTTTTAACTCATGCATAAACACAAACACATGTGGCAGCTCAACTCTGAGTTAGACAGTTTTTCTTTATTTTTTGATTGACATTATCTTTTCTGCAGATTCCAGAAGAGCAACATTCTTTGGGTACAAGCCTAAGTATAGCTATTAGTCTTTGCAATATAACTGTGAATGATCAAAGAACGTGTGATGCTATCCAAAGAGACAGCTATAACCTTTCCCATGGTCTTTTACATCACCACTTATTTTCCCTTCCTTCATCAGCATCACAATGACAGTCAGCAGCTAAATATAGAACCTGGGTGTTATTGTAATAAAGCAAAGGTGTATTTTCAGGTTACCTTCCAAATTTTAGATTACTCCTTTTTGATACTAAATTATGAGCCTATATTGTTTTGAACATGATTTCCTGTGTGATTAAAGCTACAGCTATCATATTCACTCAGCAATTAACCCATTACTCTGTAAGAAGAAAGTTGACTTAATAGTTCTCATCCTAAAGAGTTGTGTATGTGTGTCAGTTTATATTATTATACTAAATGTGTAGGTTTTTGTGTCCCAGCTTTTTGTGGGTTTGTGTTGCATATGCTTGGAGCAAATGCTGTGTTTGTGTTTGCGTGTCTGTGTGTATTCTTGGCAGCTGCTCCGAGCCTGCATGTCCTTAGTTATGTTCCGCTCGATAAAGCAATTCAGGCATCTCCATGGACTCCTCCTCAGAGCTGAGGACCCTAAAAAATGCCTCACTGTGGTGCAGGAACCCAGGGCAATACTGACTAACATCTGTTCACACTGTGAACTGTTGGCATGCGACACAACATTTTACAGGAAGGAAGCATTCACTGGCACACATACACACCCACATGTGAACATGCAGACTCCAGACAGCATGCTGGAACTAATTTATCATTTTTCTAACATTAGTGGTAAGTGGCAGCCAGTGGGAAGCATTTGCTCCTACTGTTTTTTTTCTGTCTGGCTGGCTATGCAGCTCAAACCTTCAGTGCCCTTTTAACAGCATATCTCAAAATTTGTAGTTAATATATTTTAATTAGAATCAATTTGTTTTTTAGCAAATGGAGACAAATAGTGATGGATCACCAAAATGCAAAGTTAACAATAGGAATTAAGGGGACTTACATTCTTTGGCCATGACAGGAATACTAGTGTCCCACACTTGGGCCAGGTCTGCCGGTGGGACTGTGAGCTCCTGATAATTGGCCCTTATAGTGACTTGCTGGATTTAGCCCTAAAGGACGAGTAAACCAGAGTATTTGGCCTTTGTGGAGTCCTCAGAGTGGGGTTCTGGAATTTGCCTCATCTGGCCAATGGTCACTATATATATATATATATGAGGGCATAAAACATACATAAATTAAACACGTGTAAATAAGGTTATACCACTAGTTAAGAAATATTCTACTACATCTTCTAATGGGGCCTGTCAGCGGTCACATAAGCTGTGGTGAACAGTGAAAACTGGATGGATGTGACTGAGAGAAATAGTCTTCCTGATCTGAGTCTGAGTATCCATAACGAGCACCATGTTTAAGCCTAAACATGTTCGTAAGTGGATTTTCCTTCAGGACACCCTATAGTCACAGGCTGATAACTGATAATGTAACCATGTTCCCAGATTTGTGACTATAAGTCTCAGACACACAGTTAGATATAGGATTCCACCTGACAAGTGATCAGTTGGATTGGGTGGCAGGATGTGTAGCACAAACTCCCAGTGCACTCAAATAAGTGCCAAATGCCATCTAGCTGAGGCTCTGGGCTTAGATAATATCCTCCACCACTGGTTGAGCTCCTGCAACAGAGGCTGAGGACATTGTGTGGGGTATGGGGTCGGGACATGTTTCACACCTCTATAGCTGTGTGGTGCTGAAGCTTTATGGCTTCATCGGCACCAACCAAAAATGGTTGGTGCGTCTTGTGACTGAAAAGATTTTCTTTTTTTAAAAAAATAATTTACTGTTATAAAACTTATTCAAAACTTTGTAAACTTTGTGCTGGCTTCTAAGAGCTCATATCAGATCTGTCTCTGAAGCTGAAGTTCTATTTAAGATGCACACATTGTTTCTAATGTGCCATGCCAGTATTCTCATAAATTGTAAGACAATAAAATGTTGAGTCCATTAACATGAAGGTTCCCCAGCCTACTTTTGCCTTGCAGTGACCTTGTTGGGCATTCTGAAAGACATTATTGGTTCATTAAAGCACTGCCTGTAAACTTTTGAGGAGATAACTTGAAGTTGACAACTAAGCTAATCATGACTTGGGGCAGTGGATTACCAAGGCCATAAATGGGATGTCATGTAAGTTTATGGATTCGCTGGCTAACTGAAATTATTTGGTTGTCATGATCTGCTGGCCATAAGCAAAAAATAGCACCAGTCTGATGCCTTGTAGCTATTATTATGGAGAATTTACACACATATATCATAAATGAAGAACTATGTATAATGGTGGCTTGCTTAAGAACAACTGGTGCACAGTTCAAAGCAAAAAGAATGAAATTGTTGATAAGCCACGCCATTAAAAAAAGGAGTATAATGAAAAAGTCCATAGCAATTAACCAATTAGTTTAAAGCAAAAGGTCATGTCAAATAACAGGAATCAAAGCTGAGATAGACAGCCACTTGCTTGGTAAGCAGATGACAAGTGAAGCTGAGCGAAACAAATGTGACCTCTAAATGAGTGCTTGGTTGTGCTTAATGGAATTGTTAGCATTTAGTGAAGAGATATGAGACTTCACTACAGGGGGCTTGGTGAATGCAACTCCCAACTGAGTGGGTGAGAGAAAGAGAGAACAAGGAAAGATGAGCGAGAGAAAGAAAGAGACAAAGAGAGAAATGGCTAATAAGTTTAACTACTCCATGGCAGCCAGAGAATAGTTTTATTGATTTGATGTGATACTACTACTACTACTACTACTATTTCTACTACTACTACTACTACTACTACTACTAATAATAATAATAATAACAATTATTATTATTATTATTGACAAGAATTTTGTCATCTGAACATCTGAAAACAGAAAGCACTATATTGACAAGTCTGCACCTGTGATTGGTGACTGAAATATTTCTGACCAACTGCAAATAAGTCAAACCGCAGTTGACGTTATAATCAGGAGGTGCAGAATGAGCTGTAGTACAATAATCAGAGCCACAGTAATCAGGGCCATGATTCTAAAATGTCACCACTTGCTCAATCAACTCTGAAAATAGACAAGGCGGGTGACACGTGCTTTGGACTTGGCACAAGGTTTATCAATGGAATTAGAAATTCCGTGAAAAAAAAAACCTTGCTATTCAGCATAATACTATAATATAATATTAAAAGAAGCCAAAGAACACAAAAAGAAAGCTGAACTCTGAGCGGACAGTCTTTGGTCCTGTGACACCAAGAAAAATGTGTGGGGCTCAAAATTGAGCTCATTTCTGTTGTATACTGTTTGAAGAGTATATTTTGGCAATAGATTATTGTATATGTTTTAACATGTGGCAGTATAGGGATGGATACATGTTATGTTTATTTTGAACATAGCCATAATACAGAACAAACTAACAAATGAGCTCACATGAACTGAAATACCTGAAAAATAGGCTGTCACATCTACAAATTATATTGTTGCTGCTTGTATAAAGATGTTTAGAATTTTGAATATACCAAGTACATACTAAACATGAATGCCTAGTTAACAATTTAAACTTATACAGTGCACTACAGAGTGAGTGGTAAAATGCATGTGTGTGTGTGTATGTGAATGAGTGAGAGAGAAAGCAAGAGAAAGAGAGTGTGAGGTGTAAAGTTCACGTCCTGAGGCACTAACAGCTTTCTGATTGTGTTGTTCAGACTTGCACATCTGCCCAAAGACCCATCGGGTAGGTCAGAGAAAGGTAAAGTCAGAGTGTCCAGCAGAGTGCATGTGTGTTTGTGCATGTATGTGAGAGACATAGGCAGAAAGAGGAATCAAGGGGAGAGCATAGGAACAAAAGCAGTGAGTCACCACACATGCTTGCCCTGCTGTGCATTGGTCCCCAGTCCCAGAGCCCATATAGGACTATTTATTCAAATCAAGCTGTGACATTTAGTTCCACACCAGAAGGGACCGGTTTCACTCTTTGTGATGCACATACGAACACACCCACACATATACACACATTTCCTCACTTTGTGCCCAAGTTTTCTCAGGGGCAAACACACTTACTAGACTATAAAGTTGTCCTACCCTCAGGAACAGACATTCACACAGTTTTGACTCAGTTTTTTTCACACACTTTAGAGTTGATAACAGCGACTAATAGACACCAGACGCATGGGGAGTGTGAGAAAAATTTGTCCGCTTTTTCTGTCTAAATAATGCGTGCATCATTTCGTATTAAAACCATCAGATAGATAATAGTATACAACAAATATCTTTACCTTTCCATATATAGAATATTTTAAAGCAGTGCAAGGTAGGACAAAACATAGCATACATAGCCACTCATTATCAATGTATGACACTGATATGAAAACAGAAGGAAAATAAAACAAAAGGTTTATTGCTCCAACCATATTTTATTTTATCAAGGAATGTTTGAAAGGGGCTCGAGATTCTCTTTTAGGAATCTCAGAGTGTATACCAAACTTTGTCCAGGTTTACAGTTTTTCTCAATTGCTACAACAGAGTTCTTAAAACCTTCTACTCTTTACCTCCAACACTTCTGACAACATCAAACAATCAGTCAAAATAAAAACACAACAGAGCAGTTATTACACACTACATTAAAAATGGAAAACACAGTGTTCAGCATTTATAGCTATAGGAGAAATTTTTATTATTTATAATACTGCAAGGGGTACTGGAAAAGAGAATTTTCAATACTGTAAATGAGAAGTACATTACAGACTGCATCCAACTATGAACTGTAAATGTACAAAATTAAAGGACTGTCAACAAATGATTGGTCATTAGGCTTTATCACATTTTTGGCCTTGAAAATCAATATCAGGTATGACCACCTTGATTTTTCAACACAGCCTGAAGCCTCTTAGGCAAAATTTTGTGTAATTTCTTGAAGTAGTCTCCAGGAATACTTCTCCAGGCCTCTTGAAGGACATTTTAAAGTTTTTCTTTGGATGTTGGATACCTTTTGTTCTGCTCTCCATAAAGATCATCCCACACCGCTGTAAAAATGTTGAGGTCCAGGATCTGGAAAATCCAGTCCATGACCAGCAGAGTTCCATTATGTGTTTTTCTATCAAGTGAAGCTTTAGAAATGTCTTTTGGATCATCGTTATTCTGGAAAATGAAGCTGTTGCCAATCAAATGCTTTCTAGATGATGGATAAATATCTGACGATTCACATTGTCATAAATTTTGACAGGATCCCCAATGCCACTGAAATGCAACCCAAAACCATGACAGAGCCTCCACTGTATTTTATAGATGATTTCACTGTTGTACCTCTCTGCTGACCTCTTCCATACATATTGACAACGATTTGAACCAAAAATTTAAATTTGGATTTATCACTTCATAAGAACTGTTGCCACTGTTTTTCAGTCCAGTTCATGTGTAATTTGGTATACCTCAGCATTTTCTCCTGGTTTCCCTTCTTTAAGATTGGCTTCTTGATAGCCATCCTTCCATTGAGAACATTTCTGTTGAGGCTTTCAGCTCAAGGGCCAGTTGCATTGCTCAGGTCCTGTGATATGTTTTCACTGGATTTTTTGTTATTTCTTAAGGATATGACTTTCAAATACTTTTCGTCTGCTGTAAATAGTTTTTTAGGCTTGCCACTTCTTGTTTTGTCCTCCAATCATCCAGTTTCCTTAACGTTTTAAAGAAAGGGCAGGTATAAGGACTGGCTTGAAATGAGTTTAAAAAAAGCAGCCAATGTCCAAAGAAAAAGTTAGAAAGCCCTTCAGAAAGCCTGCAGTACTATTGCTCAAGACTACTTTAAAAAATAGAAGTCTGGCTCCTTGGAAGCAAAGTAGAAAGAAATAGAAGGATAGCTTGAGGATTTTGTACAGTATTGTATACAGTAATATTGTACTATAAAAAATCTGAACTACTTTAAAAGTGTCTGAATGTACATTTGCCTGAACATAGTTGTGCCCAGGGTACTCTGTACACTTGCTTCTTGTGCACACTGTTGCATTTGAGTACATGATGGTTAGTGGTGGAAACTTGACAACATTGATTCTGTCAAAGTTAATCTCTTTCAGTTTGTAGATGCTCCTTTTTTGATCCTTGATCATGCCTCTAAGACTGTCTAATCCTCATCCTACTGCTTTTAGTTGCCCGTAGAGCCTCAAGGTGCTGCACTTTGAGTAGAACCCTCTATGCATAGTGAGCAGTTTTCATGTTGTGACATCAGTGGTATCTGTCTGCTTATGTGGCCACCTTGTTATTCCTGACCCATTGGTATTGATGGCTTGGATCATCTTAGCACCTGGGTAAGACAACTGTTGTGTTTGATTGTGGCTGACCTTCTTGCATATTCATCATGGTTCCGTAGGCCTTTGGGATAGCCAGGTACTTGTAGCTGTCCTATATGACCCTGTCCTGCTATCTGGCAAATCTCTCCTTTCAATCTTCCCTTTATTTGAAATCTTTCAGCCTTTCAGCATCTCTAATAGTTGAAGGAATAACTGGAGCAGAGGTGGAGGGGTCCAAAGTAGTCCCAGTGGTAGTAGAAGCATTAATTGCTGTAACTGTCAAACTGGAAGAGTGGCTCGAGCATATTCCAGGTGCAACATCAGATGGCACTTGATAGTGACTTGTTTGATTGCCTTGAAGTTGGCCTCTGGTGTTGTCTTCCACAGTCTATTTGAGTTTCTGATAAAGCATTATCAGTCCACTGTTAGTGTTGTAGAGTATCAAGCACTCTAGTATCCATGTGTGGGGTACTAAATGGTATGCTTTCTTATTGTCATTCCAGGTGGTGCGCAGGTTGGTCTGTCTGGTCTTTGATTCTTGGTGTATTGCTCTGTAAATCAATATCTGGTGCTTTAATCCTCTATTGTTTTGTCTATTGTTTCCACTCATGTGGCTACTGAGCTTGGTTGCAGTAATGCCCGAAAGGAGCTTCCATGTTGTGGAGAAACAGGTGATACAGGCTGGTAGTTTGAAGGTGTTGTACCCTTGTGGGGAGCCTTCATGATTAGGATTATTCTGCTCTGTATTAACCAGTCTGGGTAGGTGCCTGTAGGTGTGGATCATGTCAGCTCCTGGTGCTGTCTAGCTCTTCATGCCTGAGATTCGTCTGCCTTTGTGATGTTGACTGGTTCTTGCTCTCGAAGGTTGCTGTGGTCTACTCTTAAGGTCCACCAGCCACTTGATGCTGGTATTGTGTGATGCCTCTTTCTCACAGATGTTCTTCCAGTATTGCTAAGTTTCAGCTCTGGGTGAGTCCACCCTTGAGCCGTTGTTCCCTTTCAGCTAGGAGTACACCATGGATGGGAGAACAGGCCTTTTATTTTCTTGGTCTCTGCTTCTCTGATGTGCCTCTTCAGCAAATAGCCAGACCTGTAAGCCTTTGCTTGGCAGTTTCTATAGCCTCAATTATAGACATCTTGCTGTTCTTATCCATTCAGAACCTGTCTCTCATGACACCCCTCTGCACCTCAGTTGATTAACATCCTTTTGGGCTTGCCTGACTTTTGCTTCCAGCCTTCTTCTCCGTGGGGGCTCCTTTTTGCAAGCATCCCCAATCTTATACTCAAGTGCTTCTAGGATTACTCTGGCAGTGGAATATATGACCTCACTGGTTTCCATTACGCAGGTACTGGGGATGGTGAGTAGAGCTGTGTCAGAGCTGTGTTGCAAGCAGCTCTTCTGACCTGGTTTTATCAGCAAGCCTGGGGAGTCATGTTCTTGATTGTGTGGCTGTCTTGAGTCTGGCCACAATCTTTATCCTCAAGTCAGTAGATGTCTCTGTCATAGCAGGTTGATGGTTCTGACAGAATTCTTTAACACCGCTTTCTTCTACCAGCGTGGGGTCATTATGGCGATCCTGCTCAGCATTATTCCACCTGTGCTGTAGCCTCTGGATTTCTAGCTTCCCTAGTAGCTTCCTTCTATTGATGTTAGAGCACTGAGCTACTAGGTGTGTCTTGGTCAATATGTATGTGTGTACATACATACATACATATATAAATATATATGTGACAGAGGAATTGGACACAGAGCATACATATATAGAAGTTAGCTGTTTATTCTGTGCCTAACACTTGGCCTCTGTGTCTCTGTTACACTATAATGGTGATGTTATGAAGTTATATTTCATTTGATCCAGTTATTTTTGAACATCATCATTGCATCATTTGAAATCTCCAGACACACAGTAAGTCCACTCAGAGGTTATTTCTTTTTAATGCTGGATTTAATTTATTGAATGGGTCCATCATGTTTCGACAGGTTTTATACTTCATCCCGTGGTTATCATTTTCATGCTCTCTTTTTGTCCCTGACCACCCTCCTGTTTTTGCCAAGGCTAAAATACTATCCAATTACATTCGTTTATCTCACTATACCCCACTCTCTTCTCCTGCGTTGGGTGATAATAGAGGGATCCATCACACCATTAGCTGCAGGCGGTTTTATAAGCTCAGCAAAATGCTGCATAGAGGGAACTCAAATTATAGGCTGCTGCATTATACCTTAAAATACGCTTTGTGTTTTGGCTTGTGTGAGTATGTGTGTGTCTGCATGAGTGATGATGATACTACAAGTCATGCTCCCTGCTAATGACTGATGATGCATTTCCAAGAGCAGAAGAGAAAAATGGTGGCAGGTGGCGACATCTCTCACAGCGCTGTCACCCCCGCTGTCTATCTTTCTGTCGGCCTCTCTCTGTGTTATTTCAGCTCTCCCCCATCTATCTGTGTTTGCTCCTAAATAACATCTTGGCTTTTGCACAGAAGGAAGAAACCATGCCTTTGGCTTTATGTTCCTTTGTAATGTCTTGCATTGCAAGAATTCAGGTGAACTACTTTTTAAAAACAGTTTAGTTGAAGCAACTGAGACTTGATAAATTGCAGAACTTTTGTTTTATTGATGTTTCTGATTAAAAAGTGCTCCTTTTTTAACAAACTCAATGAGGAAGCTAGAGGTCACAGTCAGCTGAAGAACTGCACTTGGGGATTTAGGATTAGGCATTGATTGCTGCTTAGGGACATTTATATATACAGCGAATCTACATAAAGTATACCAGAAGCTTAAATCTTGCTTGTCTGATCAATGGCTGATTGGTTGAACAAAAAGCCACTGGCTGCCACTGCCATTCATAAGCCCAACAGCTTTAAAAAATAGTAGCTAAATCTTGAAACCATGTAGTGTGATAATTGATAGGTTCATTCCCCATGAGCATTTCTCTTTTATGCATTAGTTTGGGACCTTCATTATCTTATTTTGCAACTATTAGAATAACTTTTGTCAATGATTTTTTTCCTGTTTTATTCTTGTGTTGGCAAAACGTTTACAGAAAAGTGGTAATATTTACCATATGTGTAAAAGAAGAAAAGTACATAAGTATGACAAAGTTTTCGCCAACTGAATAAATGTGGTTCTCTTTTTATATACAACTACCAAGCTCTACTGTCACACTCTATATACATACACCGGTCAGGCGTAACATTATGACCATCTGCCTAATACCGTGTTGGTCCCCCTTTTGCTGCCTAAACAGTCCTGACCTGTCAAGGCATGGACTCCACCAGTTTGCCACTGTTCCTTTCTTGGACCACTTTTGATAAATACTGCACTGCAGAGTGGGAACACCCCGTGGCAGCTGCAGTTTTGGAGATGCACTGACACATTCATTAAGTCATCACAATTTGACCCTTGTCAAACTCGCTCAAATCCTTACACTTGCCCATTTTTCGTGCTTCTAACACATCAACTTTGAGGATAACCTGTTCACCTGTTGCCTAATTTATCCCACCTACTAACAGCTGCCATGATGAAAAGATATTCAGTGTTATTCACGTCACCAGTCAGTGGTCATCATGTTATGCCTGATTGGTGAATATACACACAGTGCACAGTAATTGCAAATTTAGCAAGTTACACATCATAAGAGTTTTGCAGTTAACACAAAAAACCATACCTGAGGCCTCTCCCTTGTATTCTCCCCAAGGGGTTGCTACTGCGGATTAATCCACATTGGTAATTTGGCAGAAGTTTTTTGCTGGATGCCCTTCCTGACACAACCCTCCATTGTGAGAGGGGCATGTGCCCACACCTGGAATTGAACCAGGGACTATTATGTATAAACCACTACATACAATACTAATTTGTAGTTAACACAAGAACAAACAATATTTCATGATCATAATCAAGATAGTCTCCATCTTAAATGACAGCTGTTTGGTGTTTTCTCTACATACAGATATATGCAAAAATCAGGACATCCAGGGCAAATAAAAAATGTTGTTTTTTTAATTCTTTAGTAAACAGTCATTAAAACAAGGGCAGTATAAGACCGCTGACCGCTGCTAAGGCAGCAAAATCCTTGGATTTCTATGTTTTACTAACTAGATCAGGATCCCAATTGACTCCAAAAGTTAATCACTTCTAAGCTGGGCCAAGTCCCACCACCGGAAATATTTTAGTTCCAATCCATCAATCCATCTGTAACTCTTTACGTAATCATGCTAGCAAACGAATAAACAAATGATCTGAACCAAAAACATACCCTCAATTTTTCCCTCAAACATCTGTGTACAGATACTTTTTTGTAATCACATTAACTAATATTTAATAAAAACTTAATTTAACATGTATACCTTAAATAATTCATTAGCTTTCAACTGATCAGTTACGAATTATAAGGAAGTTAGGGAATTGTTAGTAATTATCAGCTGTTAATTTCACAGCTCAGTAAATTCTCAGTCAGATTTTGTGGTGACATTGAGTAAATATGGGCTAGTCTAAACAGCTCACTAAACATCTAAAAAAATAAGATAAATTAATGCTTACAAAGCAGCAGAGGCTATAAAAAGATATAAAAGCTCTTTCAGCTTGGAATAATTACTCTGTGAAATGTAATTTTATAATTACAATTAAAGGTAACTGTGGAAGTTATGACAGGATCTATTTGACCAAGAAAACCACAGATATTGTTATTCAGCTGGACAATAAAGGAATACAAACCACTACAAATGACTATAAAGGAGTTGCATGTAGATATACTGTCCTCCACATATCCTATCGCAGCAGTCACTGCCTGAAGTCTGAGCCAGAGCAATTTTGGAAACAAAATGCCAGTAAAGGGAAACTGTTAACTACGTCAAGCAACTTCAAGCAAACTAAAGCTTTTGAAAATGTTCCTTGCAGCATCTCGACTTGAAATCTGTTCTGTGCTCACAAGACAAGCTTGAAACATCTCAGTGATCTACAAGAGTGGGTGAAAAATCAACAATAGAAAGCCTGGATACAGAAATCATCTACAAGCTTTGGCTTTTCCCAAAGGTGTTGTTAAAAGGTACTGACTTAATCTAAATGTTTGGATATACAAGAATAGCTTTTTATTTGTTTATATCTTTTATTTAAATGAAATAAAAAGCTACATCACAAATATTCACATTTGATCAGAAAGCTTGATTAGTTATTCCTCATGAAATTTGCCTCTGTGAAGCTTCTTTAGATGTTCATATTTTCCTGCAACATCCTGACAAGTATAAGAATCTACTCAAATCCTAACTTGTTTCTCGTCAATATATTTAAATTATTTCTTTTCTGTGTTAAAACTGACAAGGTTAGACCAAATAATGGTCTGTTATGCATACTTGTTCCTGAAGGAGTCAGCAGTTGGTGACTCCACATTAGCAGCAAGGAGACAGAGGCCTGTAGGGCCAACAGCAGTGGTTTGTGTGTATGGGTGTGTGTACCCATGTGTGTGTGTGCGTGTCCTCATGGTGAGGGGAATTGGGGGTGTTTGGTTCATTAAACATGCAAATGCATGCTTATCTTCCCCCAACACCAGATAGTGGGGAGAATAGATAAGAACCAACCAAACCATGCCAAAGAGGCAAGCAGAGAGAGAAAAAACAGAGTATTATGGAAAGAGTGAAATATTGAGACAAAACACAGAAAGAGAGAAATGAAAAAGACAAGAAAGAGAATATGTGGAGGAAGTGCAGAGGACAACATAGAGGACAAAACAAAGTGACAGTGGAAAAAAATCAACTTATTTATAAATGCTGTAGAGGAAATTGTTTGCCCATATGTTATGTATTCGGACACCTGATGGTTATTTGAACTCACATGTTATCTTTTGTTTCTTTGATTATGATTTTGTTTTTGTTTGATTTTTGTTGAGATCAATAGCCACAATAATCACTCATGATTATACACCAATCAGGTATAACATTATGACCATCTGCCTAACTTTGTATTGGTCCCCCTTTTGCTGCCTAAACAGTCCTACCCATCAAGGCATGGACTCCACCAGTTCACCACTGTTCCTTCCTTGGACCCCTTTTGATAGATACTGACCGCTGCAGAGTGGGAACACCCCACAGGAGCTGCAGTTTTGGAGATGCTCTGACCCAGTCATCTAGCCATCACAATTTGGCTCTTGTTAAACTCCCTCAAATTCTTACACTTGCCCATTTTTCGTGCTTCTAACACATCAGCTTTGAGGATAACCTGTTCGCTTGTTGCCTAATTTATTTCACCTACTAACAGCTGCCATGATGAAAAGATATTTAGTGTTATTCACGTCACCTGTCAGTGGTCATCATGTTATGCCTGATCGGTCTATTTTCTTGTATTAATCCACACCACTCTGTCATTACCTGTTCTTTAGACAGCTCTGATCATATCTCAGGAAACTGCATAAATTTGATATTCATCTTTGTTGCTTTTGCCATTTCATAAATTGCACTGATTAGCCCAGGGGAGTGCTGTAATTACAGGTCAAAACAAGGTGAAGAATATGCTACTGACTGACCATGAGAGATACAGGTATCATTTCTATTTGCTGATGTTTTTCCTAGTTAAAAAAGACACAATGTTTTCTTGCTAGTTCTTTGTTGTTGATGTGTTATTCTTGATCAGTGCTTAAGGGGATTCACTCTGTGGTGAAGTTCCCCAGCACTCATTCCACAAAACTTTCACTGTGTATCCACATCATTTGGTTTTTTTGGCTGTTATTCCTTTAAACTTATTTGCATATTATTCTGAGGGAAAGTACGTGCCAGTAATAGCAGGTCATTAGTGTGAATTTGCGTGGGATTGTGGTCTCTACCTTCTTGTCAGTTAAACAGGAATGACTGAAAATAAAATGGCGTTCATCCAGAGAGACCATATCCATACATATGTTTGTTGACCACACTCAAAAACTTAAGCTGTGTGTGTGATGCCTTGCCATTCTGATGTCTTGCTGTCTAATAAGGTATATCATTTTCTGTGCGTATATGTGCGAGTTCTATTGATAGTACATATGATATATATTATTACTTGCAAAATCCTAAATTTAATATATATATTAAAATGTAGAATATATAGAAGCTGCACTCTTGTCCAATTTTTGTCCGCTTAGTGATGTCCTTAAATTACTTGGTTCTAGAGGCCCTAAGAAAGCACAGATATGTGCATGTGTGTGTCTTTGTGTATGTGAGAGAGAAAGAAATAGAAACTGAGAGGGCAAGTGAAAAAAATGAGTATGAGTGAGTTTGTCCTCTTGAGGCACCATACCCTTAGGCCAAAGGAATCAGTGCCTGGAGCAGTTTAAGGAGAAGATTTTATATTTGTGGAGTCAAATCTATGTGGGCACTAGAAGATGTGTGTGTTTGTCTGAGTATGCATTCCAGGGACACATTGTTTTGGTGTCTGTCTGTGTGCACAGATATGTGCCTGGACTTTTCTTTTCATACCTTTTAGAAAAGTTCTTATATTTAACTTTGTGAACCATAAAGTTAACCAATGTCACTGATAGGTACAATGTAAGGGACAAACATAAGAAAAAACTGTCTGTTACAGCTATCAGCCTTTGTTCTGCATCACTGATTTTGGTGCTTAGGTGAATACTAAAACCTTTAGCATTTTGAAAGCACACAAAAAGACAGGAGAAGTGATTGATTGAACTCATTTATTCAAACATAAAGTAGTCCATACAATATACTGTGGTGTGACTCACAAAGCATCATATTCCCACAAAGACTTTGCAAGGGATTTAGATGAACATAATAAAGCAAGCAAGTTTATTTCCTTTGGGTCAGTGGTTGGCTCTAAGGAGTCCGCCCCAAGAGCCATAACTGAATGCCGTAATTACACTTTTCATTGTGACTTTTATCACCTCTTCTGGATGCTCTCAAATCGATTTTTTGTTTGCATTGTAACCTAATAAGTCAGACTGTGTCCTAGGTGGTGCAAATCATTTGATGATATAAAAGTGACATAATCGAGATGAATTCCTGTGGAGAGTCACTGTCTACAGATTTAAATTTGTAGAGGGTTTTAGAGCTAGGCAATACTGCACCTAATTACTATATTTACTAATGTGGTCTTTAGGATGACTAAATTATCCATCCATTCATTCATCAGTCCATTTCCTACTGCTTATTTTGAAACTTGTATCCACAATGCTCTTTTATTTGGTGCAAAAGAGGAAACAACATTCAAAACTAATTCCTGACCCAAAGAGAAAAGGGAAGCAAACTTCTTGCTCATCAATTCCAGTGCGTGGGGACTGAGCCAGGGGATAGAAGTTTACAAAACCCTGCTTACCTCCTCACACCCAGGGCACCTCCAGTAAGGAAAGAAGTCTCTCTCCAGGAGATCTGTCTGTGCACTGAGGTGAGTGGGACCATATCTAGTCAGTATCTCATGACCTCATGACCAAGGTTAGACCCCTCCTGGTTTCATGTCCCTAAATCCAGCTTGGGCAGCTGGGAATTGGACTACCAAGGACCTTGTCTTTCAAAGGCACCTGATTCACAAAGCTACCACAACAGCTCTTCCTGAAGATGGTAGGCACACAGGAGGATGGCTCCATGTGGTTCCTTCAGCCTGAGCCTAGCCCATAAATTCCAGGACTGTTACTGTATGTTAATAAATTAAAAGAATTAAAAGGTTTGATTTGCCAGCACATTTTTTCTTTACCTACTTTGATTTACAACAGTAGTTTCTTACTCTTATTTAAAATATTAAAGTATTATACTTCATATAAGTTTTGCTGTCAGTTGTTTTGTTTTTTATATTTCTGCTGTAATCTCCATAAGCAGTTAATGGCTGTGAAGTGTATTAAAGTAGGCATTCGTTCTACTGAATAGAGTCTTAGTGTACAGCTCTCTACTAAGAATTCAGTTCCTTGTCTCTCTTGAGTATTAAATGATGAGGACTCTTGGTCATGGTGGGCTATTACAAGTTAAACCTTATGGGCCACAACAGTCTGCGCTAGGGCAACCCCCGCCCCACCAAATGTTGGCATTAAGAGACCATTTTCAGTATTTATCAAAGAGGCACAGTGGCATAGTAACTTTCTGCAGCTGATTTAATTTAATTTGTTTTTGTAACTTTCTCTTTCAGACCACAAAATACGTATTAGGAGTACAGTATTTAAATGATTCATACGTGACAGGCCATTTATTGCAAATTACATCGAATTAAAATTTTTTTAAAAAGCATGCCTTACCTTGAACCTGATGTGGCTGTGGTTGTTACAGTTTAGAGTGTTGAATTATTTTTAAAAACTGGAGGAAGATTTTGTTAGAAAGAATGTGAAATTGTTGGATTGCTTAGTGCCGTGAAAACAGTGCCAAAACTTTGTCTCTGTCTCATAGCTCTTCACTGAGTCATTACCCCAGATATTTCGAGCTGGCTGTGCGTTTTCTGGCCTTCAATAATGCTGGTATTTTGATTGAAAAGAGAAAGTAACTTGGAGCATCAGAGAAAAGGGTAGAATTACAACACAAGATGCATACAAGGATATTCTCAGCTAATGGGTTTGCAGTGTTTCGGGCTTTTAATCATATTTCCATAAAGATAGAGCTACATGATGAAGTCTTTCTTTTTTCTCAGCAGTGTGTGCTTTTTTAACTTCTCTCTAGTATCACTGCTATTACATATTGAAATGTCTGTCAAAATTCAGCAATTTGGACTCAGATAGACTCAGACAGACATGAGGTGTGTTAGCTTAATCTCTGATTCTTGCAATATGTCATATTGACTTTAATAAATACCTGCAGTCTTTCAGGGCAGGCAGAAAAACAAAACTGATGCACATGTGACACAGTAACAGTAACTTCATAAATATGCATATGGTTCAGGATCTAAGAGTAAATAATGGTTAATGCTCTGCTTCACATAGAGAGGTCAAATTTTGCAGACACAATTTGGGTTGATTCCATTTCTTCATGTATACAGAAATAATTCTTTTCTGTTCTTAAGTTTTTGGTGGGCATTGTTATAGAAATAACGATTATCTAATAGCATTCCTGGTTATGGAATGAATGTAAAATCAATTTAAGGTCATGCTTTTAGCAGTTGTGTACACTTGGTTGCAGATAGAAGTGGAGTAACAAATAAAGAACTAAAAGAAAGATATCCTGACTACAGTTCTCACTGTTATATTTTCCTAATATAACATACTTTTGGTTTCTTTTTTTTATTTTTTCAAGATGTTAGCACATGTTGACTTAAACACATTTGGTGCTTATTGACAACAGTCTGCAAAGTGAAAAGAATTAATGACTGCAATGTTTGCAGGAAAAAAGAGAGACAGTATAACAACTTGCAAGTTAGCTGCACCCTGCTGTAGCCAGATGGCCTTGGTGTTTGTGTGTGCGTATGTGTATGCTTTCAAGGTCTTAGATGAATGCTGTTGAGTCATCTGTAGACCAGCACATAGTGATAGAATGTGATAAATAAACCAGCTTATCATACCAATATCTCATGCCAATTAATTAAAATTTCACCCCTCGGACCGGAATGCTTATCACATCACATCATACTCATCTATCAGTCAAATATAGGAATGCATGCTTACTTTCCTACATACAATATAAGTGGGCTTTGTAACCCCCATCATCTCATACACATGCACACACCTACATCATGTTGGCCTTTATGTAATGAAACATGGACATTTTTAATTTCATTCTCACATAAGACCCTGGCTGTCAGTAGTATTAATTATAGTCATGAAATAGATGAGATATAGACCAGCAAGACATTAGTATACAAAATACAGTATGATCCTGTGGTTATTTTCAGACAAAGCCTAACTTCATATGCGAGGATAGAAAATAAACAAAGACCAACTAAATCCCAGGAGTATTATGAAAAGCAAAATCTGTCCAATTACGGACTTAAAAATCAAATGCCTATTGCATAAAAAATATGCTGACCTAGAGAATTTTTCTAAATAATTCAAAGAAATGTTAAGACCAAGCTCAGGTATTCTGAGCTGAATCTGAATCTTATTTTGTTCAGCACACTAACCTATTACTGTCTTGGTACACATTTGTACTGATCCTCTCTAATGTTGTGCATAATGCAAAATACCTTTAATTATTTTCTATGTGTGTGATTTAATTTTTTGTCTTTTTTTAATGAAATAATAGCCCACTCTTCAAGTGGTCTCCCCTGAATCGTGAATACTGAGTACATGACTCTCATGTTGAGCCATTATTGTGATCATATAGTCAAACAATCTTAGCTCCTGCATAGTGGAAGATTACGTGTGTGTGTGTGTGTGTGTGTGTGTGTGTGTGTGTGTGTGTGTGTGTGTGG
>VUQH01009808.1:11283-22468 GCA_015106775.1 Etroplus canarensis
AAGTTATTACTCGTACTGTACATCACTTCCAAATATTCCCACTGTGTTAAAGCCGCAGGAGTCTTTTCCAAGCTTTTTTTTTTCCATTTTCAACAGACCCAAAAGAACATCTGGATCCTTTTCTGCTACATATGCTTGCGTTTTTAGCCACTTCCCAGAGCACCTGTGTGTTTTCAACATTCATTGTAACAATTCAACACTCATTACAGATAACATCTCAGCAATGGCAACCGGCTCCAGTCATTTCACTGCATGAGGGTGATTACAGTGGTTTCAGTAGAAAACCATCTCTTACACCTTGCAGCCGTGCTCTCCAACTACAGCAGTCAGGAATTAGGCCATACCGCATTTCCGCTTGTTCCTGGGAAGTGACGTAAACTACATGACTAATCAAACTGAAACACATATCCGAAGAGACATAGCCAAGTCAGTGACAGCAATAGATACTGCAACCGCTCACGCAGGAAATGTGAAATTTTGTATTACTCCAGAACTTAAGAGGCAGTCTAGTCTGACTGGTCTAGTCTGGTTCTTTACACAATGATATAGCAGTGCCAATGCAAAGCCTTAAGAAAATCTCTGAAGAAGATTTAGAAACTGCACATAACGGCGACGTGAAAGAACACATGTAATCTGCACTGATGGGCTTAGGTCATCCTGCCATTAGCAGCCACCACGGGCACCACAGGGTTCTGTTCTCAGTCCTCGGATATTTCTCACATCGGTAATAGTAGTACTCCCAACCCATGTACCTATGTAACGACATAACCGTATGTCGCTATGTCATTCCTTTTGTGCAGATGATACAGTATTGTATATATTTTGCTTTTCTCCAGCTGACACCCTGCCTACCGCCTTTGACACTCGAGACATGCCTGTAATCTTAAACTGGCACTGAAGACTGATGGCAATTTTTTCAGTTCTCAGGAACTTTGATGCACATCGCTCTGTTACTACAGCTGAAGTGATTTGGTCTCATAAATTAATGAATTACTGGTCTTTGCTCCATTTAGATAGAATGGAATACAGATGGTCTCAAAATTCACACATATATTCTGTTTCCTGTTTGAATGGTATTTATTTCCATGGCTAGAGTGAGTTGGATTAGAATATCTGTACCACTTTTATCTTTATTATCTGGACAAAAATATTGGGCCACATGTCTTAATCATTTAATCCAGGTGTTTTATTCAGTCCCATTACCTCCTGTGTATAAAATTAAGTACCAGTCTGAGTCTGTGTTTGGTGAATCCCAGGAGAACGTTACCTGCCTAGCTGCATTGTTCAAACTGTAAAGTTTGGTGGGGGAGGGCTGATGCTATGGGGTTGTTTTTCTAGGGCTGGCCTGGGCCCCTTAGTTCCACTGAAGGGAACTCTTCATTCTCCAGTTTATGAAGACATTTTCGATGATTCTATGTTTCCGACTTTGTGGGAACAGTTTTGGAAAGGCTCTTTTCTATTCCAGCATGACTGTGCCCCAGTGTGCAAAGCAAGGTCCATAAAGGCATGGCTGGAAGAGTGGAAGAACTTGACTGGCCCACACAGAGCCCTGACCTCAACCCCATCCAATACGTTTGGGATGAGTTAGAATGGAGATTGTGAGCCAGGCCACCTTTTCCTGCATCAGTGCCTGACCTCACAATTGCTCTTCTAGATGTAAGGGGGAAAAAATCCAACAGACATGCTCTGAAATCTTCCCAAAAGAGCAGAGGCTGCTATAGATGAAAGGATTGGATAAATTCACAAGGGATTTAGAACAGGATATCATAAAAGCTACTGTAGGTGAAGGTGACCAAATACTTTTGTCCATATAGTGTTTGTTCAATATAAGGCTACAGCCAGGAGGCAGTGAGTTTATCTTAAAAAAACAGACTGGAAAGAGGGTGATTATATATACCTCCAACACTCATCCCCAGTGAAGAACACAGTGTAACGTTCTTTTCTCATGTGAAGAGCGGCATTTACAGATTTTATTCTGGCAGGGAATCCCAAGGTCGAGATGTTTCTAGGAAAACCTTCCTCAAGTTTTAGCTGCCTCAGCATCCAGTACTGATGACCTGAAAGAAAAACATTAAAATTGCACACATACAGATACTTATTTTAAATTATATTGAATATACCTGCTGCTTTCAAACCTGTTCAAGTGCATACACCAAACTAATGCTTTTTTTCATATGTTTTTTTATTACCTTTAAAAAACAGAATTACATTACTATCCACATTCTCATAAACGGCATCCAGGTAGGAGGGTACGGTGTCCGACCAAAGACTGCTAATCAGGGTGATTTGTGTTTCATCAAACTGAGGATGTTTGCGCCACATAAATCTGAAAAGTAAGAAAGCAATATCAAACGACATTTCAGTAGATACTCCGTTATCTCACAATCGCTGAACCAAAGAGACACCCAGACAGAATAACGTATGTCCTCCATGATGTAGACATACTGTGATGATTTATTTACCTGTCTTTGAAAAACAGGATCTCCTGTTGCAGTTCTGTCACAGCATCAAAGGACAAATCCTTATCGCATTTGGAAGGTGTTCTCGGAGGAGGCCTTTTAGAGACTATCGAACCAAAATTGGAACTGATTCCTGTAGGCAGTGGAAAGAAATACAAAAAGAAACCTGATTACCCTTTGAATTAAAAAAAAGTAACTGGACACTTTTGAAAGTGCAGCATAATGTCATAAAGAAGGAAAGAAAACGTCACATGTCAATTCAAATCAAACGTCGCCTCAAAGCGCTTTACACTGTAAGGTCTATGCCTTACAGTATTAGAGAGAAAACCCCAACAATCAGACCATCCTCTGTGAGCAAGCACTTGGCGACTGTGGGAAGGAAGAACTCCCTTTTAACAGGAAGAGACCTCAGGGAGGGGCAGCCATCTGCCTCGACTGGTTGGGGGTGAGGGAAAAGAGTAGAGAGCAAGGAGAGCAAAGAGAGAGAGACAGACTATGGGAGACAGAAGACATTTAAGGATATGTAGTAGCAGCTAATGAATGCATATGTTTAGCTTTTTTTTTAAATCACTGGACATTTTTTGTGTTGTTTTATATTTTCCATCATACACCTGTCACAGTTAGCTACAAGCCCCTCTCACCAAGGAGGGTTGCATCAGGAAGGGAGTAAAACCTATGCCAAATAACCAATGTGGATTAATCTGCTGTAGCGACCCCTTGGGGAGAATACAAGGGAGCAGCCAAAGGTACATCTGCCACGGTTAGCTCCTTTTTAAAATATTTTATCAGTTTTTACTTGTAGTTCGTACAGATGTAACTTTGCAAAGCTAAGATGTGTTGCCATGTCCAAAGAAAGCCACACTTGTTCAGCCTTTTTCAAATTGTGCTGTTCGCTAACATTTAACATGCTGCGTGTGACATGTAGCCGTTGGGGTTTTTTAATGTTTCTTTGAGCATTACACGGTCTAACCTTTGGGTGAATTTGAGATGAGATGAGATGAGTTAAGATACATACTTTATTGATTCCCTAATCGGGAAATTGCAACCAAATCTCAACACTCCTGTTGTTCTAATGATACGCATACACATAACTAGCGACATGTAGTGGTCAGAGGTGAGCAAAACAAGGCAGCCCATTACAGGTGCCAAGGAGGACTGTGAGAGTGGGGTGCCTTGCTTGGGGGGCACCTCGGCAGTGCTTAAGGTGAACCAACTCCTCTCCAGGCCTCCGGCGCACCCCGATACGGAAGTCCTCTGCGGGTCCCGAATTTGCTAGAACGTTCACTGCTGTGATTGTCTTGACTATTATCCACTTGTAGAATGAGGGACATCAAATTATCTTATAACTCTTACCAGATTGAAGGGCAGCAATCGTTGCTTCTCTAAGAGCCCTGCTGATGTCTCACCTTCTTGGCATTGTGCTAAGACACACCTGAATGCTCCAGACCAGCAAACTTACTTTGCTCACACTGGCTGATGATCAGTTGATCAAGTGCGTTTGATTACTACTTACTCTTTTAATGGGTGTACTCGGCTTTCTTTTTCCTGACTGTAATACAGCACGCTCAGAGACATCACGCAAACTCAACCATTAGTCCTCGAGGACGGGCAAGGTTTTGAATTCAGTTCAACTCACCATAGAGACGCTGGATGTCTTGGACATCACGGAAGGAGAGCTGCGGCTCAGAATTGGGGACAAAGTTGTATGCTGGGTACATGATAGCTCCGGGGTCAGACGAGTGGGGCAGACCAAGTGCGTGGCCAAATTCATGGATGGCCACTACAAACAGATTAATACCTGGAGCAGAAGCACGCAGTATGTTAGTGTTTGTATGGCACAAGAAGGTTGCTAATCTCACCCCTGTTCCACTAAATGACTCCCAATGTGGTAAAATTGATGTTCTCATTCAGTTTCTCAAATCAAATCTGTCATAAAAGTACAGTATACAACATTTCAGTGATAAATATTCTAAAAACAACTTCATAAGCAAGCAATATTGACACATTGTTTTTGCTTTCTTATAAAAACCTGAATATAAAGGAAGCTGTTATAATCATCTCTTGGCTAGAGCCTCGTGTTTAGAAAAAGACGTAGTCTCAAAATGTCAGCTATCACTTAAGCGTGAGCGTCTGAGCAGTAGTAGTAGTAGTAGTAGTAGTAGTAGTAGTAGTAGTAGTACCGGTGGAATTCAAGCTCCAGTCTTCATCGGCATCGAAGTGCACGTCTCCCCCAATGCCAGGCCCAGGCACAAAGGCATGAGCCAGGATTCCTCCTTTACCATCAAAAGGCGAGCAATCCTTATGAGCTGCAACAAACAGGGTACTATTATTTCAGTAGTCTATAAGTTTCAGTAAATCCTTTCTACCCCGTGTCACTGTCAGCACCCTGACTTGAGCGAGGAGACGTGGTCTCTTTAGAGCTCACCTCTGCTGTTGAAGGACACGTCAATGTCAGCCTTCCTCCTTTTGGCCCTCTTCCGAAATTTCAGCGGTATGACTTCGGACCACAGCTTCCACGCTGCCCTGATGACTTTGTGAACCTTCGAGGCTGGGATGTGGAGGTTGTTGTCATCAATCCTGACGATAAGATTGTACTGTTACATGCATTCACCTTTATGTGTTATGATTCCTTTTTGGTGTGTCATATCTGGACGACTACTGGATTGGCTCCCTTGAAACGTTCCAACAGTCATTCATGGCACGGAGGGATGAACCTCTCCTTAATCCAGTGTCTCTTATGGAGCTTAACTTGTCATGGCTGCTGCTGTGCAGTACTCTCCCTTCCCTTTTCCCCTTCTCCCAATGGCGTGGTAGCCATCGGGAGCAGCTGAGGCACACACCTGATCCATCAAGACTCATTACCTGCAGTACTTAAGAACCGGCTCTGCTCACCATCATCACAAGCTCTTTATAACAATGATGTTAAATGGGTGAATACCAAACATACTGCTAACATATATAAAACATAATACCAACGGATGCTAGCCTATTGCAGGCATTCACAACTTGAAGCCCATTTATACCACTTCCCTTAAACGCAGCACATATGGCATTATATGGTAGCTGTGTGTTGGAAATACGCTTAGTATGACTGGATCACGTCAAATACGTCTACAAATGTCAATATGTGTTGGATGTAAGTTTGATATATGTTAAACATATGTTAAAGACACAAGCCCCTCTCACCATGGAGGGTTGCGTCAGGAAGGGCATCCGGGATAAAACCTTTGCCAAATTACCAATGTGGATTAATCCGCTGTGGCGACCCCTTGGTGGAGAATACAAGGGAGCAGCCGAAGGTACTCAGAGGTTATTGATACGTTTTGGGTACACTAGACATTATCTTCATGTATTTCGACCTATGAGTAACGCGAGTCGACCTATGCATAACATACCTGCAACATATGGTCCACATACGCAGGACATATGAGCCATATGCTGGCAAACGTCGGAAATTTTGTGCATGCTCAAAATTTTCCAGCAACCTCGCTGTACTGCAACATATACTGGTGTACTCCAGCGTGCTCTTAACTTACCAATAACTTAGCCGACGTAGGCCAGCATATTTACTGTACAGATATTTTCCTACATTGTTGTACATTTGTTAAATCTTCAAGGTGTGAAAGGGGCTTTATATTTACTGCGTAACAAAATCAAGTCTCAGAGAAAGTTTTCTGGAGTCCTGTCTGCATCTTTTGGATCTGTTTAGTCAGTCAAAACATGACATAACTTGACTCTATCCATAACACAAACTCAGCCTGGTCTACTACTGCAGGCTAATATGGACATTTACTTTGTTCTAGTGCCTGCAGAAGGTCCAGAGTTTCACTGACAAATAACTCAACATTTACTGGAAGGATTGGCACAACTTTGAAGGGAGTCACACTTTTCAAATGAAGAGTCCTTCTGACTGCGGCGATCATATCTGTAGTTTTGCTAGAAGGTCTGGAATTTATAGACTGTCACAAAACTCAGTAGAGACAGTCATGTCCTCTCAGGGTCAAGGCCACATCTGATCATCAACCTGGTAAATCAGTTTTCACCAGGTAATATTTTTTTATTGCGTTCAGCACTTTGGTTTATGACACGTTCTCATCAGCCTCAGCTGTAATGTGAAATTTAAGATGTTCTTGCACTCATGTGCTCTGGCATATTAGGACATCCATCTGCCATCTGATCTGTTCTAACCTGTAGCTGAGCGTGCGCCTCGTCCAGCGAAATGTACCCCCAAACCTCTCCACATCTGACAGACCACAGCGTGGCTTCTTCATGACCGCCAGAGTCTCATTGGTGAGCTCTCCGCTCGGAGGCAAACCAAAGAAGCGCTGCATCTTCTTGATCTTATCACAGAGTCCACTTGTCCTAACGTCAGCTTCATCTTCATCGTCTGTGGTCCTCTTCTGTCTTTCAGCCTTGGGCTTGTAGCCGTAGAAGTGCTGCAAATATTCCTGAAGAAGAGATTATAGAAGGTAAAAACCTCGATGGTATTCTTTCTCACAATGTCACAGTAGCTGAGGAGTAATACGAATGCTCACCCACTCCTGACATGACCTTACAGTAACATTCCACACATGTTCTCAAAGCTTTATTGACAGCACGGTGCACAAATGCTGCAGCACTCCTGTAGCTGAGAGTGTCAACATCAGACACACAGAGGCTTAGGTTCACACCGCCGCTGACTTAAAGGATTACTGCAGCTCTCTGAACATTATGGCATTAATCTCCACAACAGCTTTCTTTTTTTGTAATACCTCCAAAGTAATTCATAAGTAACTCATAAGTTATTTACTCCATCCTGCTGGAATATTCAGTGTTTATTAATATAATTAAAGCCCATATAAGGACAGCAGGAGCTGTAGACATGAAGTACCAATAAATCATGATTCTAGCATGTGTAGAAAAACTGTAATTACATTAAACAGACTAAGAAAATAAACTGTTATAAAGTGTGGGTACTTTTTTCCACATGGGCATCACATCACATGTTGCATATGAGCTCTCCGCTGATGAGATGGTCAAAATACTCACGTGCCTAATAACTGTGCACACAGTGTATATGATGATATCCCCCAGGGATAGAAACTCAAGCACTTTACTGAGATACAGCCTCTACTTTAAAAAATAAGTATTTGTATGTTATGCTGCTTGCTGCTTCTACTCTATTTTTGCATGCAATTATTGCACTTTGTACTACATACTATGTGTTTTACAGCTTTAGCTAATGATTATTGCAGATAAATTCCATTATCATAGCCCACACTACCCCGCAATAAAATCAATCGATAGCTGCAATATTGAAAAGATAAACATCCATTAATGAAAAATTATAATCCAATATGTATAGGATTCTGAAAAATGCCATTCAGCAGGTTTAGCTGCAGACACATTCCACCAGGATACGCCACAGAACGCCACAGGAAATCATTCCCAAACTCTGTAACTCCTCACTGTGACCCCTTGACATTTTTACACTGTAAATATTCATATTTTACACATTTACATATTGTACAGTGTTTAACTTTAGAGTTATTTATGCTACATATGGCAATTCATACAGACAGGTTTATTTTTTTATTCATTTTTATCATCTTTCTTACCTGTCATATTTATATCTACTGCCTTTCAAATTAATATTTATATATAGTATATATAAATGGCTGAGCATCTGTAACAAAATAAATTTCCCCCTGGGATTAATAAAGTATTCTGATTTTGATTTACATAATAGATAAACAGCACTGACTTTAGGCAAATTAAGTATATTTAGATTTTACAGCTTGTACACTATTAAGCTACTTCAGTAGGACTGTAATTTTAACTTAAATAAAAAGTTTAAATATTTTAGTCCACTTTACAAAACAATTACCTGAGAAAAAAATTATGTTTATACTCTTGTGCAGCTCCACTTTTTAAAAAATAAATCTATAATAGAAATTTGCGGCCAATTTTTTTCTAATTTTTCAATAAATGCTCTGATTTTCTGTGGTTCCACTTTGATATGATCAAACATATAATAAAAAAAATGACAAAATACAATACAGTTTTATGCAGAATTCAAGTTTCATGGCTCGCTGTCATTTCTTGAAACATATTACATAAATTGTCACAAATTAATTTAATCTCAGTCATTGTACTCGCTTAAGATCAGCCTCAGCATCAAGCTGACACAGAAACACAATTCACTGTGCCTGGCAGATGTTCTAAACAACTGCGTGTGCCTATAGTTTCATTGCTGTTATCACCTGACTTTACTGCGTTACCACAAGATAGCACTGCATTCCTGAGAAGCGCGTTTTATCAGTCGGAAAATAAAGCCAAGTGGAAAACGATCACAGGTAAACAGTCATCATCATTCCACCGCATTTTGCTTCAGGCGAGGCCTCCCAGGGGAAGACGAGCCAAAAATTCATTAGGCGTCCAATTAAGTAATTACATCAAAACATTTTTTTTTAACTTATCTTTTCAAAACACCAGATTGGTTTCTTAAACTCAGCTACATAAATAAATAAATGTGGGCCTGTGATAATATGATACGACTTTAAATGGTGAAACAGACGGTATACACTGTAAGAAAGAACCGTTAAATTACAGTAAAGTACTGTCAGCTCAATTTGCCAACATTAAACCGTTATATAACACTGTCTGTGACTCTTGTTATGGTTTATAGTGTAATACTGTTCACGTTTTAGTTTCCATTTTTCTCTTAGTTCAGTGTTCACAGTGCAATCTAGACAAACTGTTGACTACTATAAAGTATAAATTGCATGCCTCGCACTTATACCCTGAACTCAGGTTCTTGACTTTATTGATTTCGGTTTCCCCACAGTTCTGTCTTTCTGGCGACAGGTGATGCGCTATATTTATTTTACAAGTATGCTGACTGGAAATGATGGATTTCAGATGACAGTCTTAGCAATGGGTGGTGCACAGCCAGCTAGACACCCACAACCCACAACACATATCTGTAAATACACATCAAATTAACCATCACAACACTTCAAAGGTGATGTTCTTTTAGAAAACAAGATGACACTTCGAAATTAAGTTTTTGAACTTAAACATTCAGAATATTCAATCAATCAGTCAGTAAATCAATCAGTATACAGTAGGTTGCTGTTTCTCTTTTCATTTCAAAATCATCTACATTTACGGTTTTCTACTGTATTCACAAGGAACAGTACATTTCTGTACATAGTTTCATGTATTTTTAACCAAATTGGTTGCATTTTTATATATTTTTTTAAAAGTACAGTTTAGATGTAATATCCTGTTATTATTTTGTCAGTTAATCCAAAAATCAAATTAGATTTAGAGTCAAAAATAAAGATAAACAGATAAAAGTGACAATATAAATAAAAATTCTATGTCAACACAAGTTCATAGAACTGTGGGGGTGGGATAGAAAGATCCTGGCACCATGCACAATATTTTCCTGGAAGCATAACGTTTTGTAACTGAGTCAACAATGAGAAGCTTAAGGCAATCCAGCACTTAGATCAACCAGCAAATCACTCCTGCGCCTGAAGTGGCCTATAAAGCTGTCCAGAGTGAGCCGCTCTATAAACGAAACGAGATCTGTAGATGCACCAGCATGTCTTTTTTTTGTTACTACAAGGGTCATATGCTGCAAAAATGTGCTAAATACCTGTGCAAACTCTTGGTCAGCTTCAGATGGTCCACCGTAGGGCTGCTGAGGCTGGCCTGGGGTTTGGAGAGGTAAAGCCGTCACAGGAGTCTGGCTGAGCATCAGAAGAGGCAGAAGGTGAAGCCAAAGCATCTTCATGTGAAGTCCCGGCGAGTCGGTCTGTGTTTGAGATGCACAGCTGTTGATACACAGCACTGTATGCAAAGCTGAGGCGCAGACCACCTGTTAATTATTCGCTCGTGTCCCAACAAGAACAAGCAAGGTGTCTCAGCGCATAGCAGGATGTTCTATAAATTTTCTTCAAAGAATACCAGAACCCCTGTTTATAGAGCCGGGAAATCAGTCCAAACTGGCCCAAAATTCTCAGTAATGTATTCAGTCTGGGTTTTTTTTTTATCAACATTCTCAACACAGCAAATGCCCCTATCTCCTCCAGCACTGAAACAAAATAATAAGAATGCTTCAAAGATGAAAATCTCAGTTCTTCAGAATGATTCTAAGGATAATCAAGCTATGCTATCTCAATAACTGCGTGTACTGTGTAGAAAACAGCTCCTTTCATTACATAAGTTAACTATTTAAATTTGACCTGCTGCTTCTCTCTCACCACAGTAAAGGGATATTGCATGCATGCTTCTTATTGTCGCATCATCATCAGTGGAGGATGAGGGAACCAGTGACTGTGCCAAAGTATCTAATGAATTATCATCCATAGTGTCTGGTCTGTGCACTGTATTTTAATATAATTATGCTTTGTTTAATTTAATGCAGCCATCATCCATCATCCATACATTCTCATGTAACATTCCAGTATCATGGTGTGGTAGCAGATAACTGAGCTCAGCTCCTGGGTCGTAACCCACAGGCATGCATTAATTATAGCATTTATCTTTACTCAACTGCCTGCCAGGAGAAAAATGGCTGAATGATTAAGAAGCCAATGTTCCTTTTCAATGAAAAAAATAAATGTAGATGATATCAGGAATGAGATGATGATGCAGCTTCAGCTGCTCCTTTGTTTTCTCCCTGAGGGGGGAGGGGGGGGGGGCATTGGTAATTTGGCAGAGGTTTTATTTCCAGA
>VUQH01009808.1:22488-33274 GCA_015106775.1 Etroplus canarensis
GTGGCTTTGTTGTTGGGGGGGGGGGGGGGGGGGGGGGGGGGGGGCATTGGTAATTTGGCAGAGGTTTTACTTCCTGACACAACACTCCATAGTGAGGCCCTCCACCTGGAATCAAACCAGGAACGTTTCACTTGCAGGGCGCGTGAAGCACTGTGGGGACACCCAGATGACAGCAGGAATAAAGATAATAAATCAGCTGGTGTGGAGGAATGCTGTGGTTTGTGTGGGTAAGGCATGATGTGATATCATGATATGGTGCATTATCTCAGTCCATATTTTTCATCTTAGCGTCTGGAAAACTCAACCCTTATATTCAAACAAACGGTTCCTAATCCTAAAATAGATTCTAGCAATGCTAGAGTAAATGTTTACTGCATGAAAGTTCCAACTAAGTGACTGAGCGTGCGGCTTCCTGTTGATTTTGATTGCCGTTATCTCGTTACCACATTTTATTGCTGGCTTTGGAGGAACGCTTTCGGCATTCACGAGAGAGGGAGGTGATGAAAAATGAATCTCGAGGCACCGTGTTTTGCTCTGGGGTAAATTTCTGAGGGAGCCACATGAAAGAAATGAATTAGTCCTCTAATGAAGTTATGACAGTATTAACGTTTAAAACGTACCTTTAAAAAGACAAACAAGTGTGATGCGTCAGGTCAGCAGAAATAATTAACTGTGCACGTGCAGGGTTATAATGTGATTTATTTAAGAAAAAGTCCCTGTTAAATTACAGTAAAGTACTGAAATCTCAGTTTTTTCTATTTTACAGTGAATCTGTCAAACCTGCCTTATTGTAATTTTATGGCATAATATTGTTGACCATTTAAATTCCATTTTACTCTTGTTTCAGAGCAAGAATTAATCACTGTAAAATAAAACTACCTGCCTTGCCCTTATACCCCGTCTTTAACTAGAAACCTGTCATATATGGCAAGAGTCATAGTTCAGTCCTGTGTTTTCACTGGACTGAAAAAATAAATATGCTGGGAATTCAGGGGGTCAGTAACAGCCAGGAGCTGCTAATCAGATGCACTGATTAACTGATCATCAGCCGGTGGGAAGAGCTGGAATCAATCCAGGGACTTTGTGAGGCAAATGTGTAAACTAACACTACGGGTACACCAAAAAAAACCACAACACACATCTACAGCAATTAAAGTCTGAACACAAACTAGCCATATAATTATAGATATAAAGATAAAAGATAAAAATCGCTCTGAAATATTCTCTCTCTCATTATTGCAGCGTTTAGCAAATAGAAACAATTGTGGCAATCCTAACTGACCTAGAACAGAAGTTAATTTCAGACAGTGAGGAAAAAAATGTTTGTCTTTTTAAACAGTGTATGTAAACTTCTGCTTTCAACTGTACAGTAACCATGACAACACTTCCAAATTACTGTACTTCAAGTCGACCAAACACCTCACTGTAGGACTATAATATAATAACTGTTATACTGAAGTGAGAGCAGAAAATCTTGTCCTGTCCTTTCATGGTTTACCTCATGTAATCTGTAACAGTTTCTTTCTGTAAATAAATAAACATTGCTGTGCTGTACAGAACATCCTTCACTGTCGGCTGTTTGGTTGATATTATTTAGTTATTTTAGTGTTCCTACTGTAATCTTTATAAACAGTTTATGCTTTAAAATAGAAGTGCTCGCTCTTATCCACATAACCTGAATTCAGTTTCTTGCCATTCTTGAACCGTGACAAGGTAGCAGCTTTGTGGTCATTTTCTCACAGCTGGTTTTCCCTGATTGTCGTACTGCCTGGAGTTGAGCGCTGGCCGGATGTGACTCATCCCTTTAAGAGCAGTGATGAATACTGAGCTGGATAAATCCTAACACTGTTCTCTGTCACACAAACACAAACACACACGTGCAACAATCACAATCTAAACACGACGCTGAAATGACATTGCAGCACATCGGATTTAATGACTTGACTTAAAATATTTACATTTTTATGACATTGGTTGTTTCTTTGTCATCTTTACAGGAAATCAAAGTTGAAAATGTTAATACAACAAAATAATTGACACTTCCTGGTAATTTCCTACCAGATGGGGAAATTCTTTAATAAATTTAAACAGGAACGTGACCTTTTTTTCATATCTTCATCATTACACGGCACATGTTTGACACACACAGTACTGTGCACAAGTCTTGAGCCACCCTTCATTTGTTATATTTTGTCTCTAAGGGGCCTGCATGCTTTCCTTTTATAACCTTCCCGTTTTGTTTGTATTTGCTCCAAATTTAAGCCACAGCTGACTTCCTTCGCCAAACTCTCTTTCTTGAAGGAATCGTCAAATGCTTTCCATTGTTTCAACTCGACTTTTTGTTAGGGCCAGGTGCAACAGCTTGCTACGGTCTCCAAACACCCCCAAAACTATAAAACCATAGACTATTTTGCGCATTTAGGTTTGTGCATGTACAGTGTGGTGCAAAAGTCTCGAGCCATTCCTCATTTCTTTATATGTTGCCTCCAAGGAGCCAGACTTTCTTTTCATTTTTAAAGTGGTCTTGCGGATTTTTTGACGGTTTTTCAAAGATTTCTTTGGACATTGGCTGCTTTTTCACTTACTGTCCATGTACCTGGCCATTTTCAGAGGAATGTCTGTTAAGCCACTTAAGACTGATCTATGAACAGTATCTGAAAGTTGTGTCCTCACGAAACAGAAGACCTGACACCGGACCTGAGAGATGTCGCCCTTCAGCGAGTCTACCTACTGTTCACCAAACTCTCGTCAGAAATGTCTCCATGGAAGGGTGGCTGTCAAGAAGACATTCTTAAGAAGTGGAAACAGGGAGGAAAAGCTGAGACATGCCAAACTACTGGACTGAAAGTTAGTGGCAACAGTCCTTATGGAGCGACGAATCCAAATGTGATATTTTTGGTCCAACTCATGTATGGAGGAGGTCAGGAAAGAGGTCCAACAGTAAGTGTCTGCAGCCATCTGTGAAACACGGTGGAGGCTCTGTCATGGTTTGGGGCTGCATTTCATCCAGTGGTGTTGGCGATCTTTCAAAATTGATGGAATTATGAACACAGAAAAGTTTTCAATCCACCATACAATATGATCTGGGAAGCGTCTCATTTATCAGCATGACAATGATCCCAAACACCTGGGTAGAAAAAACACAGTGGAACACTATGAGTCAAGGATGGGCCTCCCCGGAGCCCAGACCTTAACATTATTAAATTAGTGTGGGATCATCTTCATAAATAAAATCAGCCAACATCCAAAGAACAGCTTTGAAATGTCCTTCAAGCAGCCTGCAGAACTATTCCTGAAGACCACTCAAAGGAATGACAAGAGACCTCGCCCTGAGAGATTTCAGGCTGCGTTAGACAATAAAATAGAAACTTTGAAGCTGGTTAGAATTGTACACGCTCTGTTTTTGCCTTGCCTATTTGCATTTTATGTTTGATGTTTCAGTGACAATTTCAACACCTATTTTCCATTTTCCCAGCAAAGTATAAAGAAACATGGAGGCTGAAGACTTTATCCCAGTATTGCATTGACTTTTACTTAACATGATATTGTATTTAGTTTTATTTTTTAATTTTTTTGAAATATTTTTGCTCCATCACTGCATTTTGAGATTGATTCGCGTTCGTCACTTATGTTTTTTTAGAGTAGAAAAGGAAGTGTTGGAGAGAGTTCAGATTATGTTGAAGATTTTAACTTTCAAGCTCATTAGAATTGCAAAAACTTCTGTATTGTATTTCCATTTATATTTTTCTAATACATCATTGCACTAATTTCCCATTTTCCTTGCGAACTATAAAGAAATGTGGTCTGGCCCAAGACTCTTGCACAGCACTGCAAGCAAAAAAGTCATCTTAACTTCAAGGAATCCAACAAAAATTAACTATTTATGAATATTTTTGTCCTTTCCCTTCATTTTTACTGGCTCAAAAGTAACTGGACGACTGACTGAGCAGCGGTTTCATGGTCAGGCGGTCCGTGGTCCCTCATTTTTTTTTTCATGATAAATAAGAAGGTGAAAGAGCTTGAGTTGATTCAAAGTGTTAAATATGTGAACGAGCGAGGCCCGCAGACACGCTGATGCAAGTGTTTTACTACTAAGAAGAGTGTATTCAGTGACTGGATTCTTGTGAATGTATTGAACCTAGAATGACCTTTTCTTATGCTTGCGTGGTGCCTGGCCTTCAGTGAGAAGAGAAGAAAATAAGACTCCCACGAGGAGGAAGATGACTCCCCGTCCTTGGCCACGTTTTTGTTAATTAAGAGTAGCTAATCAAGGTCTCTCTCTAGAGGTATCCAGTGTGTGTATTACTCTTATCATTTCCAGCCCAAAGTACTATAAAGTTTGGCGCAAAGACACAGTCTGGAGAGAGCATCTCCAGGATACACTAATGTCTGTGTCTTTGCGTTTGTTCTCTCTTTGTCCACAAATAAATACACAAAATTGATCTTCTCATCCGAGACTGTTTATTTAATTATTTTTTCCCACCACAGGACCAAAACAGAGCACTGAGTAGCATAAACTGAACTTGAGGCCAAATCAACAGTTTGAGTTACTGTTTAAAAGAAGGAATGTGCTGGGCAGCGGAAAGAAAGCTCAAAGACGTGGCGAGAACGCTCGATTGAGGGAGTTGAGGCCGTGTTGAAGAACAAAAGCAGTCAAACCTTGTTTTTGTCTTACATACTGTATTTCCATTTATGCTTGCACCACCTATTTCCCATTTTTTTCTGGCAAAACATAAAGACATGAGTCCTGTTGCACAGCACTGTAGCTGTTACAGAACAGATGATTTAGTGTTACCACTGAAATCTCCTTTAACAGTCCAACTGTTTGCTCTTAAACATGTCACACGAATTCAGTTTCTTGTCTTTCTTTGAATTAATTCCCTCTCGACTTGCGCTCCAGGATTACAGTAATGCCGCCGCATTCATTTTAACAGCTGCCCTGAAGGTGAGCACTGGCCGGATGTGATTCATCACTATAGGAGTCTTGGTCATAGCAGCACAAAACCAGCTGAATCCTAACACTGTTCTCAATCATACAAACACTGGAAACCACAGCATTGTTGTGACATCAGTGTTTCGTTGTTTCGTTTAAGAAATTAAAGTTGGAAAACAAAATAATCGAGACTTCTTGATAATTTTCCACCAGATGAGGAAAGTTTTCAAGAAATGTAAACAGGAAGTTAAACAGGAGTTTTTGTTTTTGTTTTTCAGTTTAGTTTAGTCTTCCTCTGAGTTGTAAGCTGTGTTGACAAATTTGAGAAAAAACTGAATTTAAATGACATTTTTTTTCTTTAGTACATGATAATGTTTCAATTTTTTTTCCAAAGCCATATTTTGTTCTTATTTAAGTTAACTAAAACTAAACTGTTTTTCCACACTTAATTTAATTTTTTTTATTCTAATAACTTTGCTTTGGCTGTCATCACATGTAAATCCTTCTATATTAGTAAAATACAATCTAAGGCTAAACGGATGAAAAGTAACCTTCTGCATTGTTTTATTAAAGCTTTAAAACTCACAACAACTCATGAAATGAATATTCTTCATGCACGTGTGCTGAATAGCTGCATATCTATTCGGCTCATAAATACTACGAGTACTACAACGATGACGTCTTTTGCCAGCAGGCTTCCTGTAGGTGTTTTCATTCAGCTCTTGGACCTCTCCAGCAACTCAGGCATTCCCAGTGTGACTCACCTGGCGCTGACTCGGCCTCACCCAGATTAAATCTCTTTTCCAGCAGGGACACCCACTTCAGCAAACACCAGCACTTGAGTCAAAAGCAGCGAGAAGCCTGGGAAAACCTGTAAGTGACACTCATTAGGGCTCTATTACGCATTATGACACTGGCTGGAAATATCTTTTCGCTGTCCCTGCAGGCCAGAACTGGATTTGATCTCTCCATTAGTACAACATCATATGAGTTAAGTGCTGCTTTGTTAAGAGCCTGATGATTGATGATGGCTTCGCCGTGGAGGCATGATGTTTTCAGCTTGCACGTCTGCCTGTCTGTCCATTACACCTTTTGTTACTACTGCAGGAGCCGACTTGTTCGCCGGATTTTTTCCAAACTTTGTGTGGTACCTATGATGGGAAGATCTAATAACATTTACGAGACTGTGGGGCCAAGGGTCAGGGTCATACAGGGCCAGATTTAAGGGTGGTTTAACTATCACACACACATTCGTGGTCCAATGGATACATTGGGAGAAATTTGGGGTTCAGTGTCTTGCCTAAGGACGCTTCGGCACGTGAACCGAAGAGGCCGGGAATCGAGCCGCCAACTTGTGTTGGAGAACGACCCGTTCTGCCTCCTGAACCACAGCAGACCCCAACTTTGCAGTCATACAGGCCAAGTTTTAGGCGTTTCATCTCTGGCGTGTCTATCTCTGATTCTGTACCTTACATACTGCTTTAATGAAGATGAAGTCATTTACCGTTTCTTCACACAGGATGACTTCTCCCTCTGTCCCACATCCGAAGACAATGTCCCACATTCTAACTGGCTGGACATGCACTTTTCTAAACGTCTGTCTTTAACCTGATGCATGTGGAAAAAAAAGCGGAGAAGACTTTTCAGCATAGTCGAGGTGAGGTGAGGCTATCTGCCAGGGCAGGTTACAAATTGCTGCAAAGTCACAAGCTCTGCCGATCTTGGTGAAGTATGAGGAAAACTCAAATAAAAGGAAATTCTACTTGAATTAAAAGGTGAAACTGGGAGGGAGGTGATTCCTTGAGGGCTTTTGTCGTAATTTTTATGTCACTTGTGAGTCTCCTGAGAAATTTGAGGGTCCAAAAGATGTTGGCGGACGCTTCCTCACTGAAACCCAAATGAGAGCCAGACGAAACAACTACTGAAATAAAAAAAGATCTAATGGTTAGAAGGATTTTAAAAAAGTTACATGGGAGGAGAAACTGTAAGCTTAGGTGTTTTTTACACTCATTATATTCACTCGTGCTCCCTCTCATGCTGCACACCGCTCAGGATTAGTTACATATCCCGCACTGTCCCACACAAACGTGCTCTTCATCTTCTTCTTCTTCTTCTTTCAGCTGCTCCCATTAGGGGTCGCCACAGCGGATCATCTGCCTCCATCTCACCCTATCTCTGCATCCTCTTCCCTCACACCAGCCCTCTGCATGTCCTCCTTCACTACATCCATCAATCTTCTCTGTGGTCTTCCTCTTCTCCTCCTGCCTGGCAGCTCCATCTTCAACATCCTTTGTCCAATATGTCCACTATCCTGAACATGTCCAAACCATCTCAGCCTTGCCTCTCTGTCTTTCTGTCAGTGCCACTGTCTCCAAACAGATATCCAAAAATACCAGGAACTCAGGAGAATAACTAGACCGTGACTATCTGAATCTAAAACACCATGAAACTAAAAGAAACAAGAGTGAACGCGTGAGCAGCTCAAAATACAATAATCACAAAAAACATGACAAAACCTCCAGAACATATGCACATACACACCCTTTCACATTAACCTTTTCATGCATGGTGGTCACTACAGTGGGCAGCTGTTCAAAAGCCATTTCCTTTCACGTGTGTGTTATGCTGCCTTCGTGGCACACGAAAGGGTTAAAATCCAAAAAAAAGTTTCGTCAGTCTTTGAAATTGGAAATAAACGTAGGAAAATCTGACTGCCAACCGATGGGGAAAAGGGGATTTTCAGCGACTGCTCACAGCAGTAGAGTGGCGTTTCCCACTTCTCGTCAGCGCGCCAGTGGTGTCAAATGCATCCACGCATCTGCGGCCCGGGGTGGGTTTTTACGGTTAATGAGAAGGATAACACCCCCCCTGCTGATTCAACAGTGTGTTTTCCACAGCATCCCACAAAAACCAAAGTCCTTCTGAAAGTCATTTGACACTTGGCAGGATGTGTTTGCGTTCACAGCTGGCTGCCTGAACACCACAGTGTTTATGCATGATACCCACAGAGGAATTCAGTGCAGCCAGAGGATGTTGTAATTATTCTTTGTCTGAACTTGTTCTTCTTGCAGTCCACCGAGAGATGCTAGGAGACCCTGACTGTCAAGCAAAACGGTAGCCAAATAATAGAGTACACAGTATACTTTGCTTGTTGTTACATATCAGGATTTGACTCATCTCGCTGCTGGAGAAGTAGGACTTAGGGCCTGCAACATAAGCAAACGTCATTAAGAAAAGAATTTAGAAATCCCAGCAAATGTAATTTATATTCAATAAAAATTGTGGTTAGAGAGGTTACAAACTTAAAGTAACTGCCAGACGTCCACATCTGACCTCTACCGAACGTAAAGTCCGACCCACCATAGCATGGACAAGCAGAAACTTCACCAACCAAATAAAATTAAACTATAAACCAAAACTGCATATCAGGTTTAAGTCTGATAGAGGATCACAGTTAAAAGGAGAGCTTCTGTCAGTGATCCCGGCCATTCCATATCACAACAAGTCCTGCACTGAATCACTCCATCATTCCTTCTCTTTCCATCTCATTGTTTCCATTTGCAGGGGAGTTTCCAGGATTTTTTAAAAACGTGGGACCAAGAACAAGGTGAGGCGGGCAGTGGGGGTGGGGGGGCAGGAAATTCAAATACGAATAAAATCAATGTGGAAAATGCGTAGAAAGCATGGGGCACGTTCCAGCGGTCAGTTTTGCTTAGAAAGGTTCCTACCTGTGTGAAATGACCTGTAAGTATCTGCATGACAGTAAGAACTGTTCCAGTGCTCTAAAGATTTAGAAAAGGAGCTGCAGTGCTTCCTTTATTACATTTAACGGAGGATATACTGCACCACCTTTTAGGAAAGTGTCAAAGTGAGGCAGGTGTGTAAATGTTAATCAAAAGCACGTTTCCCGTTCAATGCCATGAGCTGCTGATCTTTTTGAATTTTAATGACAGGCCGTATTATTGGGATTCGGCTCTAAACATGCAGGTTGAGGACAGAGTGAGGCGTACAGGACAGAGTCATCCAGCTGTGGTTATTAGGCAATAACATCTCAGTGCTGCTGTTCCACTCCTGCAAGCAACCATCACAGCCACATCAAGCGCAAATGAGGCGTGCGCTTTTAGGCACTGGATTTAGTGAAATCCGCAGTAAATTCTATGCTGCAAACCTCAGTAAGCCACATTTGCATTGTTCATTTATATATGTATGCAATAAGACCAGCTGTGAAATGCCCCTGTCTGTTCAGCTGCAAAACTTCATTATTAAATCTAGACTTTAGCTTTTTTAAATGTCAAAACGTAGCTTTATGCTGCCATAGACTGTTAGTACATTTGGCCCACTGTCTGTTCCTGCTTCTTTAAAATTCCAGCCTTTGTAATGAAGTGACATCTGTGTTCTCATGCATATGAGAACGAAGAAGAAGAAAAAAAAAAAGCTAAGAGCGTGTTTGTGTGAACATTGTGCTTAGTAGTTTATCTTCTGGATCCTGTAGTTTCAGCACTGCAGACATCTGGCGTGATGTTGTTGTCTAGTGTAAGTGCGGGCCAAGTCTCCATTCACCAAACTCCTCTTTCCTAAGTCCTTACTAATTCTCCTTCACACTTTTCCTTCCCATAGAGATCAAGGAAAAAGGGTTTGGAAAAGAATCAGAATCAGAAGATTTTATTAATCCCAGGGGGGATGTTGCTTCATGGAGAGAGGAGCTCATTTTTGGACTACTGAAACTTACCTACTGTGTCTTATCAAGTGAAAGTGGAGCTGCACAAGAGCTTTAACATGATTTAAGCTGGACAAAAATATATATTCTGAACTTTTACTAAAGTAAAGAATATATATGTATATATATACATTGCTCAATGTATATACTGATATATATATATATGAATTGGTACTTATATAACACTTTTCTACTCTAACTGAGCACTAAAAGCGTTTGTTTTGTTTTTTTTTTACTACAAGCCTCATTCACCCATTCACTGCTTTATTCTATGCATTAAGCACATTTAACTATCACACACATTCACACTCCGATGGATGCATCGGGAGCAATTTGGGGTCTTGCCCAAGGATACTTTGGCATGCAGATTGGAGAGGTCAGGGACTGAACTGCCAACCTTTGTGTTGAAAGATGACCCGCTCTGCCTCCTGAACCACAGACACCCCTGCTCTATATAAGTATAGCAGAAATCTTAATAACTGGACAATTGGCTGCTCCCTTGTATTCTCCCCAAGGGGTCGCCACAGCTGATTAATCCGCATTGGTGATTTTGGCAAAGGTTTTTACGCCGGATGCCCTTCCTCAAGCAACCCTCCATGGTGAGAGGGGCTTGTGTCTCTACCTAATCCACTAATAAATAGTTCAAATGTAAAAGGAATTTACAAACATACCCATTAAACATGTAATTAAAAATCTTTTAAAAAAAAAATAATTCTGAAATCAGAATTTAAAAACATTTTTTAAATCTTTTCAAAAACAGCTATAATCTGTCACTTTTGTGGTATCAAAAATGAACGTATTTCTAAATCTTATTCAATGCAATTGTAATTTTCATTGCTAATTATATTGCCATACACAAACCTCGGGACTGGAAATGCTTGAGGAGATGGGTTTTCAAGTGTTGCAATATGCATTCTCACCGTTAGGTGGCACTAACTATCACGCTGGTTATTTAAAATAAATAGTGCAGAGTGCAAAAACAGTCTGTCTTTCTGCGTTGACTCTGTGACAGACTGGCGACCTGTCCAGGGTGTACCCCGCCTTTTGCCCTATGACAGCTGGGATAGGTTCCAGGATCCCTCAGCGACCCTGAATTGGATAAACGGAAGAAGATGCACGATGAATGAATACTGAAA
>VUQH01009832.1:1837-15018 GCA_015106775.1 Etroplus canarensis
CCATTTGTGCTTCCAAGGTGATGAGTACTATCCCACAGTTTTTTTAAGCTATTAATATAGTTGACATTTGTACTGACACTGTCTGTTTTTTAGAGTCCACATTATGTAAATGCAACATGTAAATATATATAATTGAATATGATTCACCATATTATACAATGCCATTGCATGTCACTTGTCATAGCCACAGTAGGGTTTACGTGTCTTCTCTCCACCTCTTCTGGCTGAAACATTCCAGTCCTCTCTAATGTGCAATGTACGTAAGAGCCCAGTATTCATGTGGCTGCCCTACATCTGGATTGTGGTTGGGGGGGGCCACACATGTTCCTTTTGTTGTTGCTTTCCATACCATTTTAGCAATACCCACACTGACCACCTGGAGGCAACTCAGTTACACAGCAGTGGCACAGATAACAGTCACAGCAATAGTGAAATTGTTTTATGCATTTGTACTTCTTCCAGTTATCTGTTCTAATGGGGGAACATATACAGAACTGTTTTCTGGGCCTTGGATAGGTGCTGTGCTGTAGCAGTATTTATGGAGTGAAACAAAACATAGCACCAAAATGACAAAGTGCCCTTTTATGTTCTTATTGATTATGCACTTTTTCTTTTGTTGTATCTGCAAAAAAAAAAGAAAAATTCTTAACATTTATTGACTGTGCTTATCGCAAGTCTTAACTGAAAGCAAAGACTTCCACGGACCCTCTCTGGGCTTCCTGAAAATATCTGAGCACTGAAACCACTCATTTTAGTAAGTACATCAAAGAAGGAAGTCTATGATCCAGAGGTTGTTTTGTTTTCACAACATTCCCATGTAGTCATTGAAATGGTTATTTGTTTTTCCTGATCCTTATACATTTGCATCGCTTCCTATACCCTCTTACCCCACCTCTCTTCCCATGTTGTTTTGGTCCAGTATTATGGCCGTCAGAACTATGCATTTCTTGGTGCGTAGGAAACCTCAAAAAGCTTTGCACAATTGACTTAAGCTTTATTTGAGATTAGAAATGTGCAGAAGATGCTTGCTGTTTCATTTTCTGCTGTCACTCCATACTCTCGCATAAAGAGCTCAACAGAGGATAAAAAATTAGGTAAAAATCTGGTTAAAATCACATCAGGTTTTACAGTCAGAGCATGTCCTTGGCAGAAGTAATGAAGGGTTATTGAATTGTATCTTCACTGATGTTATCTTGATATAAAACCATTGTCAGCTTTTCTTGTTTTAACTCAGTTTCAGCTCTGTTTGTTAAAATGACTCTTTGATCAAACCTGTTCACAGCTTGGTATAAAATGAGAGTTGTGAGCGTCAGTCTGACATCATTTTAATCTGAGAGATATTCCTTTGATTGGTTTAATTTGTAAATCTCTCCCTTGGTGAATGTGGCAGTTCTGTGTTCACATATCCTTAGCATTCCTGAGCTAAATTTGGATTTCTTTGCTGATTACTGATGGACTTCATGTGGAATAAAGTAAATAATTCAGCAGTTGTAAATAAGATCTACAATGATTGTACTGTAGTTTCATAAATCTTATTGATCTACACTTTTTGTAGATATGTGTACTTTTAATGATTTATTAAAGATGAGATTCTTAAACATGTCTAGTCACATTTTTGTTTGAAAATAATAACAGGAAAATGATTAACATGTATAAATTGTTACAGTAAATCCATAAATTGAAAACTTCTGTTCAGAAAGACATTCTTAAGTGATTATTGGCACATCCAGCCAAAGTAATGAGTTAAAGCTATGGTGAGGTGTCTGTATATCCAAAATTTACAAGAGCCACTACTCCTCCCACAGCCAGAATTTAATCAAATTTGCACACAAAGCTGACCTAATGGGTCTTTACCCAAATTATGCTCATGGTCACATTTGTTGTTTTCTTTGCACAACAGAGTTCTAAACCTCCTCTGGGATTAACATCAGCACAAAAATTTTACATCAGGACCTTCGTGGCAGGGGATTCCATGGCTTAGCAGCTGCATGCAAGCCTTATATCAGGAAGCACAAAGTCAAGCATCGGATTGAGTAGTGTAAAGAAAATCACCATTGGACTCGGGAGCAGTGGAAATGTGTTCTCTTGAGTGATGATTGATGCCTCTATCTGGCAGGCAGATGAGTCTGGGTTTGGCAATTGCTAGGAGAACGTTACCTGCCTGATTGCATTATACCAGCTCTAAAGTTTGTTGGAGGAGTGATAACGCTAAGAGGTTCTTATTCTGTGGTTTACATGGGCTCCTTTTCCAGTCGAGGAAAACCTTAATGTTTCAGCTTACCAAGACATTTTGGAAAATTCCAGCTTGCCCCAACTGTGTGCCAATGCACAAAGCAAGATCTATAAAGGCATGGGTGGATGAACTTGATAGACCCACAAAGAACCTTGACCTCAACCCCATCCAACACTTTTGAGATGCACTACAATGGAGATTGAGAACCAGGCCCTGTCATCCAACGTCAGTGTCTCAACTCATCAATGCTCTAATGTTGAGTGGGCAAAAGTTCCCCCAGACACACTCCAAAATCTTGTAGAAAGCCTTCCCAGAATAGTGGAAGCTGTTGTAGCTGGAAAGGGGGGACCAACTCTGTATTAATGCCTAAAAGTTCCTGTAGGTGTAGTGTATAGGTTTCCCACTACTTGTGTCCATATAGCACCCATAATTTTTCTGCACATGCTCTGAGAGACTGGCCATTGCACCACTATCCTGAAGACTTGCTCAGCAGAGGAAAACCTCACCATATTAAAATCAAATAATATGGTGCCAATACCTAGGTCATACTTTTTTAATTATCAAATTTTTGTGTTTTGTGTTGCAAATGAATCTGCTACTCTGTACAGTACTACAGTTTCATTTCTCATCTGTAATATGCAAATGTGTAGCATTTGGCTTAGAATTTGTGAAAGAACTGCTGAACAGGCCACAGCCTCAAACTATCAGGGCAACTTGAGAGAGCTGGATGTTTCTGTACTAATTTTTTGCTTTTAGAGGCAAAATGCCATCCAATTCACATATCCTCTAACCAAGCATGTTGTATTCATGCACTTCCTCCTCAGGCTTGCAACAAGGGTAAAAATATGTTTGCAGCCTAAGCTGGTGCTCTCACTTTAGTCACCTGATGCAACCTTATTAGCTAAATACGGAAGTCTTCTTTTGATTAAAGTGTGTTCTGGGGTTACATGGCCGTGTAGCCACTCTGAGAAGCAGAATCAAGACCCAGAGTCTCAGATGTAGTGTGACGCAAAATAATGTGATCGGCTGCTCATGTGAGAGTGTTTAGACCATCTGAAAGGTCTCATTTGTGCCACTGGCCTTTCCCTCCTCATGTCTCTCAGTAAACGAAGTAGCTGTAGTCAGAATGTTTTAAGGGAAAGAAAAGGGATCTGTTTGATTGAGGAGATGAAATATTAGCTTAAGTGCAACTGTTGTCTCAAAGCATGATATTTACATCTTCAGCCAGTTGGTATCAGAGTTCACTGTGATGTTTAAAGAAAAAATACCTTTTTTTTCATTAAATGGAGAAGGAGGTGGAGTGTGTAGGTGTGAGCAGTTTTTGCGTAAATAGAGAAGGGCCCCACAGAAACACTGGCACTGGAGCTCACTTCTGCTTCACACGTGGTTGTGAAGGGAAATCATAACAGAAAGACTCTGACCTTTGTTCTGAAAATTTCTTTTTTTTCATCATCACGTGGGAGGGAAGATTTCTCTTAAATGATCCTCTGTGTTTCCAGGGAATTTTTATTGAATCGTTTTATTAGTCAATATGTCACACAGGAACACATGCCAAAGACCATGAAATTTATTGCGAACATAGTTCCTTGTGTTAGAAGTTCCTTCCTGATCATAATCATGTACATTGTCCAACAAAAGCAGAGATTACCTTTTCTATTTTTCTTTAAAAACTACCCACGTATCTGCCACACATGGTAAATAAAAACACAGCAAATATTTTTTTACTAGGGATAACTGATCTAAAAAGGATCATCAAAAGAACAGAAGGGTGTTGTAGTGCACTAAAGGTTAGATAGTGGGCTAATGGGTCACCAGGGATGGAGTCAAAGAGCATTTCTTGCCCGTTTGTTCATTTTCAGTTCTTGAAAACTTCAGCTGCTCTGTGGCCTGCATATACAGCTGTGGGTATAAGTTAAGCATGTGGATGTATTCTACAGGGTCACTGCTATCAAAATTTCCCAGCTTCTATTGCAAAAAAAAACATCTGGCCTGGGAATAAAGGAGGACACCTGGAAAATATTGAGAAAATAGGTTGAATTTGTTGACTTTTAAACACTTGGACCACAGCCTCTCTATTGTGCTTTATTTCATTTTTTTTATAAGTGTAAGAAATCATTCGAGGTTCATTTTTTTTTTCACAGTGATGAACATATGTGCATACATCAGTGGTTTTAGGGGTGGGGGTCACCAAAAAAAGGCCAGTGAGATAATATTACTTATCTACTGTTTTAATTACAGATGATAAACAACAATGGCTTACATAAATCACAATGGTTTTGCCCTCTGCCTACCATTACATATCTAATTTTCTTTCCAGACAGTTAGCAAAGGATGTGATGTGTGATACTATGGTTTTTTTCTGCCACTCAGTAAAATTTGCTCTGTTACCTCACTGTTAAATCTTGCACTTCAGTGCTGCTGCGATATTGTGCTGAGGCAATAACGTTTCCAGATGCATGTTTAAGGAAGCAGGTGGTCTGCACAATTCAGGATTTTGGGGGCTTCTAGGGCCTATCCCAGCTGTCATAGGGTGAGAGGTAAGGTACACCTGGACAGGTTGCAGTGCTGTAAAGTCAGTGAATAAGGAAGTTCTCACGAGAGCACTCCTGAAGCAACATTTTAAGGAAAAGTGAGTCAAATTTCTCTACAACAGTGTGAGAGACTGATAAAGTCACTGAAGTTAATGATTACTTCAAGTTATTGGCACTATAAAGGTGGTTCTACAAACTGTGTACTTAGTTTTTCACAGGACTGCATAGAGTACTATGAAAATTTTTATTTTCACATGAAAATCTATACCTATAGAATCCAAATACATGGTTACATATGTCTGTACCTTCTGTGTTAACACGGGGAATATCTGGATAGTTCAGGTAATTTCCTAATTGTCCATGCCATATAGTGCGCTTTTTAAATGTGTGTAACGCTCTTACATTGAGCAGGGCTTTGCCTCCGCCCCTGGATGGTTTTTCCAGGTGAGCATGCTCAGCTGAGTCATTTTGTCTCAGAGCTGCCAGACAGGGTGAGTGACTTTTGCTATGAGCTATATTTAATCTCAGAAACAGAATATTTGACCTTTGTTTTAAAAATTTATGTTTTGCAATAACTTATGTGTTCACATTACAAATGTAAGATGAATTAACAAATATAATTGACAAGGCCTTACAAAAGGTAGAATAAAGTAAATATCCGTATTTAAATCATATGACTTGATCTTTTATCTGTATATATTACCTCTACAACATAAAAGAAATCCTGCAAAATGTATGACATCATTAAAACATGCAGAATTTATTACAGTTCAACTAAGGAACTGTTCAGTCATCACAGACTTCCCCTGAAACAGGAACAATGAATAGTCAAAAGGCATATTAACTGCCAGCTCTACATCTGTATGTGGTTTGTACTCTATGTGTGTACTTAATGTATAAGTATCCAGTGCATACATGTACTTTTTCATTTGTAGCGCTTTGTGTTTGCTGACTTTCCCAACAGATACAACAGAGGATTAAATGAACTATTTCACTGAAGGATGGAGGGAAGTCAGTTGTTTCAAGCAAGAAGAGATGCTTACAACTGGTTCACAAAATCTCAGCTCCAGTCTGTGGTCAGGAACGGCAAAGTCCCAGAGTGGTTTCATGGGATCATTTCAAGGAAGTAAGTTTAAAAGGTCTATCACAGTCCTCCATCTACTACAGCAGATGGTAGACAGAGAGGTATGAGAAGAAAGACAGAGTTTCCTCTCTGTCTTTCTTCTCATACCTCTTTGTCTACATGATAAAGATATCAGTGTTATGGCATGCAGCAATTGTTTTATTCACTACTGAAACTGCATCTTTGTAGATGTTTTATGTCTTCATGTTATTCCTGCATATAAAATTGTGTCTATGTTTAGTAAAGAGTAACATAAAAATGTCAAAGTAAGTTTTTATTCATGTAGCTTATTTCTAGCTCAGCATTTATATCACATGAACACAAGTAAGGTATAAAATGTAGCTGCAGTGTTAGAATAATAACAAAATGCAAAATTTTAACTAAGTATAATAAGTGAAACACCATAAATCTATACAATGTCCCATTTTTGGCTGTAATGCATCTTGTGAGGGGCCATACTGACATAGATGAAAGTAAATCAAGGGCCACATTTAGAAAAGCTGAATTAAATTTGATACGCAGAGCACCAAATTATTCTAAAGTGCATGATTTTTGGTTGTCTTCAGACATAAGAACAAGACTTTGTTTCTGTTTAATAAGATACCTAGCTTAAAAGAACCCACTAAAATGCTATATCAGCTCTTAATTTTTTATGCATTCATTATAAGAATGAAGGTGTACAGAAGATTTGTTGACACTGAGTGAAATAGCACTGTTTTAGTGGGTGGCCAGACATAGATGGTTCGTAGGTCGGCTCTGGGCCTTGGTCTGTATTTTGCCCGTCTGTGCTCTAGACAATCATAGATACAGAAGGTTACAGTTTTGTCCGCCCTCATATACAATCCATCTTCCAACAAGCATTTCATGTGACATCAAAGGTCTATTTTACTATGTGTTTCACTGCACTTTTAGAGAGTGAGCCTAAAACTAATGTTTTAGTTTGCAGGTTTACTGGAGTAAGTGCAAGACCGAGACTTGTCTTACACATTTGTAGGCAAATCCTCAACATGTAATTAGCATAAATAGGCAGCTTCAAATGGTAGACTTCACTCTTATAATGCTTAAAAGTGAGATTTCTTCTTGTAGTAATCTTCCTCCACACTAGTGGTTCTCAAAAGAGGGGCAGGCCCCACTGGTTGGGCATGGAGCTGCTACAGGTGCACAAGCAGGTGAAAAATATGAAACGAAACTGAAGTGAATAGATATTATTTTTGTATTAACATGCAAATGTTTGTTGGCGCTATTGCACTGATAATATGCACCTTTATTTAAGTAAAACTCAGTTTGGCTCATTTTTTATTGTTAGTGATTATTAAAATTCTGGATGTGAGACATACATTTTTGTGTGGTGTGGGGTGGGAAATTTTTTTAACTTTTGAAATTCAGTATGCCAAAAAATTTTGAGAACTATTGCTCTACATCCAATGTACACACTGGCAGCTTCGTCTAGTTCATGATATATTTGGACTGCTATGAGGCAAGGTATACTGTTTATCCATTAACTTTATTGACAGCCGTATAAGGCACTTCATTTGTCTATGCATATATGAACATGCTGCAAAATACATTCAAAAGCCCAAGTGGATTCTCACAGTGATTATCACTGAAATATGATTCCACAGCTACAGTTCATGAATAATATCACACCATAACATTGAAAGATTGACATGCCTGTATGAAAGGGTCCTTTGTTTGTGGTCATTTGTGTAGGACAGCAGAGGAACTGCTCATGTCCAAGCCTCCAGGCTACTTCCTCATCAGAGTCAGTGAGAGCAGGATTGGCTACACGCTCTCATATCGGTGAGTGTTTTTAGTATGGAAGGAACTTTATTTGTAAATGTTTTTACTTGCACACTCAGTCAAACACAATTCAAAGCCCTGCCCTGTCCACTCATGTGTACCAACCCCTCAGTGCTGAGGACCGCTGCAGACATTTTATGATTGATGCATTGGAGGATGGCCATTACATCATAGTAGGAGAGAACAGACGTCACCGGTTTCTGCAGGACCTGGTGGACTTTTATCGTAGGACTCCCATCATGCCTTTCTCTCAGGTGTTAACTGTTGCTTGTGGACAGGTGAGAAAACATGCTCGTTAACCCCCAAATATACAGGTGTCTCAACTGCATACATGTGTTTTTTGAGTTATTTCAGTCTTTGACTTCACTTTTTAGTGCGTGATATAAAGTGAGCTCAGTTTACCAATCTAAAATTCAATTAAAAAACACACTAAATAAAATCAACACTTGCTCTGTCTGTCTCTCTGATCCTATGTAGTCCTCAAATGACAAGACCGACTATGCAGAACTACTCTTTGCCCAAAGAGGTCAAGGTGCCTGCTCCAGTTCACTACAAAACAACTCCCTGCTTCCCAGCATAAGTCAGCCAGAATCACAAGAAGATATCCCACCTGCCCTTCCTTACCGCCCAAATAACCTGATGAGCTCACCAGCTTTGTCTCAAAACAGCCAACCAAACAGGCTTTACCCCAATTTGGAAGATGAATTTCAACACAACTTCTCCCCACCTACAGCACCGGTAAAAATGACCCCAAACCATTCTTTAAACTCTTGAAACTGAAGATAACCATATGATCAAAGGGTTTTAAAAGTTTTTATTAAAAATGTTATGTTTATTTGGAGCCAGCTTCCTTTTAGTCATTTATAAGAGGTTGGTTCTGGTGGTTTGAATTATAAATCTTGGTGTGATGGGATTTTTACTCATACTGACCAGGTTTGATTTGAAATTACAAATAAATATTTCCACATTTTCTAAAAAGTGACCCTGAAACATATTAACTTACTATTTGTAAACAAAAACATTCATTTTTCTCCAGACAAAAAGAGTTTGGTTTACATGAAACATTTCTGTACTTCTGTTGCATTTTAAAGAAAACAGATGGATGCATAGATGAATGTTGCATTTTTCACTGCTTTTAAGGAGGCATGCAAGGGGTCCAAATCGGGATTAAACAAAAACCTTTTAATGTAACCTTGAGTGTTGTTAAGGTTCAACTTTTCTTTAAGAAAAAAAATACTCTGTATGATTTGTGTTCATGTTCTGCAGCCTGTGCCCGTAACCAAGAGGAAATTCACAGCTGACAACCCTCCATCCATCCAGCCACCTGAGGTCCCTTCTCGGAGTGGTGTGCCTCTGAAGAACCAGGCTCACAGCAGAACAGTTCCTACACCAGCAAGTACACCTACATCCACAGCCTCCGAACAACCACTCTGTACCAACATTCAGCTTGCGAAGAATCAGGAGGCAAAGCCGTCAGTCGTGAGCAACCTAAAGAACCTCAAGAAGAAATTTCAAAAGAAGAGAGGCCCTTTGCAGGATAATTCAATAGCAGACTTTAACTTGGATGCAGCTGACGGGAGTGAAAATACTGAGAATGAGTACCAGGAGATCACAGGAGAGCAGACCTTTTGTGATTCACCCCTTTCCTCCACCTGCACTCCCGTGAGACTAACTAATGAAGCATTACCTCTTGAGTATCTGCCACCTCCACCTTTTGCCCCAGGCTACGGATCCACAGCGATGCGAGAAGACCCATGAGAAAATAACCTGCCTATGGCCTGGTCACTGGGTTGCATCAATGACCTGAGCTCATATTAAATAACTCAGTCAAACCAAAGAAGAGGGTTAATGTACACATCTATCCACAGCTGGGCAGTACAGGAGAAAGGCAGCGTAAAAATGAAAAAGACTGCACTTCTCTCACCTTTAGGATCTTTGCTCACATTCACATTGCACCATCAAGGTATTATTCAGACTGAGAGATACATGTATCCTTTCTTTCTGATGGTAACTCTACAACTGTTTAATACAAACACTGAAAATACATTGAAAAAGCAGGTTTAGCTTTGGGCGAAGGACACAAGAGCTGCCAATCAGCACCTCTAAAGCTCTCTAATTAAATAATTATATCTATTTTATATGCAAATGAGGCATAAAGCTAATTTAATATTGTTCCAGTCATGGAGGCTTTTGCAGTAGCTCTTTGGACAGAGCCAGGATAGCTGTTTTCACTTTACTTTCTGTCGTTATGCTAAGATAAGCCAGGTCTTAGTGACATCTTCATATTTACCCTATTATCAAACTGTTTCTTTAAAATTAAGGAAGCTTGGAATATTTTCTAAATATAAATTTATAGAATAGATCAAAATGCCACCTTCATCTGATTATATGTACTTTCGTCTGCTCCCTTGTATTCCCTCCAAGGGGTCGCCACAACAGATTAATCCGCACTGGTAATTTGGCAGAGGTTTTACACTGGATGCCCTTCCTGACTCAACCCTCCATGGTGAAAGGGCTCCCAAGCGGAATCAAACCAAGGACCCTTCACTTGTAAGGCGAATGTGTAAACCACTAATCAAGAAAAACTATACAAATAAAGAGTGTTCAACAAAAATAATCAGTGCAGCAAATGCAGTATGTAGGTGTCCCAAAGCCATTTTCCTGCCAGCTTCACAGGTTATGCTTTTAAATGAAGGTTAAATGTTTTTATATGCCTCTGGGAATGAAGTCAACTGAATGTACAAAGAGGAAGTTTTTTGTAGATAAGCAGTAATATCTGCTTTGAATAAAGGTACAGTACCATGCTGTAGCATCACATGCAGAGCTCTGATCATTAGTATGATAGAGAAGTCGAAAGAGAGAGAATGGAGAAAATGGTCAAAGTTTTTAATAGGTAGGAACATGCAGGTGAGTTAAATTCACCTTTTTCTTTTCTTTTTTCTTTACAACTTTTCCTTATTTTTAAATTTTCTAAAAACACCTTTTTATTTTTATAGCAAATGTCTGACTGATGAGATAATATATAAAGCATGCATTTTTTAATAATGCAGAGCTAATAAAGGTTTTAATATGTTCAGTCTGTATTGTTGTGTCATTTCCACCTGATATTGAATCCAGGCACAAAATATATTACATGACATATCCTGTCTAGCCAGGTCTTTCGTGTTTAAGTTTGTCAGTGCAAGTGGTTCAGGTCATACAGTGTGGCAATCCTTCCACACTGCACTAATAGAAAACCCTACAGACTACCATCTAGTGGCAGCAAACCACATTTGATGCTTGCACAATTCCTTCCTCCTTCTTTTGACTACTCCCTTTAAGAGTCACCACAGCAGATCTGCCTCCATCTCACCCATCCTTTTCTCTTACACCAACTCTCTGCATGTTCTCCTTCATTACATCTATAAACCTCCTATGTGGTCTTTCCTTTTTCCTCCTGCCTGGCAGCTCCATCTTCAACATCCTTTTTCCAGTGTATGGTCTATCCCTCTTCTGCACATGGAGTGCTATTGAGATGCTTAAAATAATATATATCTAACTTTAAATGGCTGTTTGTTTGTTTTTTTAAAAATATGTATTTCTTTATCGTGCAAAGTAACCAAAAACTTTAAAATGATAGGACGAGATAAAAATTGATATAGAAAATTGGCATAGAAAACATTGGACATGATTGTCAGGCTTATGTGCAGCCTGCTGTCCTATTGCCAACATAATATGTGAAAAGTGGTGCTGCTCAGGAATTTAAACTTCACTTCGTGTTGTAAAGCTGTTTTGCAAAGTGGAAGAGCAGATTTTAGACTTTTTCCTTAAGTAAAAGTTATAATCCCGTTTAAGCAGTTTGATAGTGCACAAGCTGTAAAATCAAAATACATTTACATATACATATAATACATTTAAAGTATTTAAAAATAAATGTTCTTATTATGTAGAATGCAACTTTTCAAAATATATATAATAATGTGAGATACACTATTGTGCAGAAGTCTTGAATCACCATTCATTTCTTTATATTTTGCTGCCAAGGAGCCATACTTTCTTGTAATTTTTTAAAGTCATCTTTGGCAATATATCTCCAGGCTTTATGAATGTCTTTGAAAGTGTGTTTTTGTAATATTGGCTGCTTTTTCAGTAATGTTTTTGTTTGTTAAGGCTTATCTATGAATCATTCAAGCATAAAAAAGCCACCTAACTCAAGTGATAATCAGTGTTGTGTCGATTCATAAAAGACAACTTAGCAAAGAACTAATTTTGGCACTTTTTTAATAGCAATCTGCTGCAAGAGACACAATTTGTTTCCATTTCTTTTGTTGAATCTGTGAAAAATGCCAAAGATAACACAGTTTCATGGGCATAAAGTAGTATTTTTACACCAACAAGGTGATTCCGAAAAAACTATCAGTCAAAAACATGGCATATCTCAGCATGGTGTGCAGTGTGGCCCAAAATTTTTTTGAGGAAACTTGACAAATGAAGGACAAAAGAAGAAGTGGCAGGCATAAAACGATCTACAGCCAACAAAGAGTATCTGAAAGTCAAGTCCTTATGAAATAGGAAAAAACTTAGTAAAGACCTGACATACGACCTGAGAGATACATCTGCCCTTTCAGCTGATCCATCTACTGTTTTCCAAAGCTTCACCAGCAAAACCATTCTTAAGGAAGAGAAACAGGGAGAGAAGGCTGAGGTATGCCAAATGATACAAAAACTAGACTAAAAATCAGTGGTAACAGGTCTGATGGAGTGATGAATCCAAATTTGAAAATTTTGTTTCAAATTAACATCAATATGGAGGAGGTCAAGAGAAAGACACAAGTGGTGCCACCCCACACACCTGCCATTAACCATGGTTATTTAAACCATCTTTCTTCCCTGTTGTGATGTTCAGTTTGAACTTCAGCAAGTCTCCTTGACCATGTTTACATTCCTAAATGCACTGAATTGCTGTCATGTGATTTCTTCTTCGTCTTCTTCTTTCGGCTGTTTCTGTTAGGGATCACCACAGCAGATTCTCTGCCTCTGTCTCACCCAATCCCTTGCATCCTCTTCCTTCACACCAACCTCTGCATGTCCTCCTTCACTACATCCATGAACCTTCTCTGCGGTATTCCCCTTCTCCTCCTTCCTGGCAACTCCATCTTCACCATCCTTTGTCTGATATATCCACTATCCCTCCTCTGCACATGTCCAAACCATCTCAGCCTTGCCTCTCTGACTTTGTCTCCAAACTTCTAAACCTGAGCTGTCCCTCCGATGATTTCTAATCCTGTCCATCCTGGTCACTCCCAGTAAAAATCCCAACATCTTCAAGTCTGCCACCTCCAGCTCTGCCTCCTGTCTATTCATCAGTGCCACCGTCTCAAACCATAGCAGGTCTCACTACCATCTTGTAAACCTTCCCTTTCACTCTTGCTGCTATCCTTCTGTCACAAAACACCCCTGACCCTTGTTCCACCCTGACTGTACTCTCTTCTTCACGTCTCCTGTGTTCTGTCCA
>VUQH01009834.1:0-10069 GCA_015106775.1 Etroplus canarensis
CCGATGTTCCTAGCCTTGCTTCCCCTCCACCTGGTTTCTTGTACACACAATATATCTACCTTCCTTCTCTCCATCATATCAGCCAGCTCTCTCCCTTTACCAGTCATAGTCCCTGCATTTAAAGTCCCTACTCTCACCTCCACCCTCCTACCTTTCCTTCTCTCTCTCTGCCTCCTAACACGCTTTCCCCCTCTCCCCCTCCTTGGTCTTCGGCCAACAGTAGCATAGTTTCCACCGGCACCCTGTTGGCTAACGGCACCGGAGGCGGTCGTTGTTAACCCGGGCCGCGACCGATCCGGTATGGAAGTCGTGTTATGAATCCGCATATTTGATTTGGCACAGTTTTTACGCCGGATGCCCTTCCTGACGCAACCCTCACCATTTACCCGGGCTTGGGACTTGCACTAGGACTGCACTGGCTTGTAGGCCCCTGTGGCTGGTTTAGTTTCACTATAAAGGGTAACATATTTAATTGCTGTAGTTATCTGTAGTAGGAGTTCATCTTAGGTCATTTGTCAAAATCTACTGTAAAATTACAAGGCTGTGATTTAAAAAACTACACATTTTATTTAGACACCCACTAATGCCTTAGATTGCCCTTCACACAGACAAAACACCACTCTATAGAATAGCTGGAAAGATCAGTCAAAGTATAGAGCTACTGCCTGTTTAAGAACAAGACTACCAATCTTCCTCCCGCTGGCCACCCCCATGCCTCACTAGTTCTTCTCAAAAAACAGCCATGTGGGACCATCTCAGACAAGCAGACTGGCTAGAAACTGGAAAAATGCCATTTCATTTTATTTTCAGCAGCATCTATTAGCTCTGCCCTATGCTCCAGTGCTTTGTTGTAAACAGAAACAGGGCAAATCATTCTGTTCCTCTGCCTGTGTCTTCTATGCAAACTGCTGACTTGGTGTTGTGATAATCGTTTATTTGTTAAAGCTATTTGTGTCCCAGGAATGATTAATATAGAAGTGGATCTCTTCTCTTGGGGGGAGGGGCTTTGCTAAAGGATTAGGGACTTCACCTGTGGGTGGTCATTTAGATCTGGGACACAGTTAGAGTGAGGATCTATTCACTTTTAGAGAAAAGCCTCATCACTCTCTAGTTGTTGCACCACTGGGAGCAGCTATTTGTCTCGCCAGTGGCCCAAGAGCACGCTTTACACATTTGCCCCAGAGGAGCTGATTCAAACCACAGTGAAGAGGGCAAATTTTGATCTGTCATGACTTTTACCTCCTGCCCTGCTTAATGTGAAAATCATTAGTGGCATGTTTGGAAACAATCTTTCTACATCACATAATTCATATCACATTTAAGGTCCACACTAATGTCCTGTATAATCAGTGTGATTGTTGATACAGAATCAGGAATCATCTATAAATCATTATGACAGTAAAACAATTATCTCCCTTTTATTGTTAGATAACATGCAATGATGCCTGTCATTAAAACCAAAGAAATACATTTTTCTTGGGAATATACAGGGTAAAAAAGTCTTATACAGCTATGGCAGAATCATATGACAATAAAATCGTGTGTGTGTAAAGAATTGTGTAATTGCAATAACATGCGCCCATTATCTGAGCAAAAATGCCTAATGTTAAGCTGCTGCATTTTATTCCTAGGCCACTAGTTCCATAGAGACTGTTAAATATTTTTTGAAAAGGCTGACTAAAATAACTTTAGGTCAAAAGGGAATCTCCTCTCCAAAGATACAGACTTGGGTGTGGCCCAAAGCAGATTTTATGCTTTAGTGGACAAAAACTAGTTTGAACCAAACAAATGGTAGTTTTACTGAATGAAAGACTTTCAAAAGCATCTGTGAACCTGCTCGCAGCAACATTTTGCCTCTGAATTGAGGTCAGGGGATAAAAACAACAACTCCTGGGCCAAATCCTTGGGATTGCTATAGCCAGTGCTGTCTGTGTTTTATGAAATTTCTTATATTGCTGTTCTTGCATTGTGTTCTTAAACCAGCAGTCTGTGTTACATGAGGAACATGGAATTGAAGAAACGATGCATAAAGATAGAATCCAGGTATTAAGCCATCCAGGAGGACACAAATTCTTCAGTGAGCATGCATAAGTCCTCACCTTTTTTCCTCAGATTGAGGTGTTTCTCCAACCATTTCATACTGTGGGCTTTTTGTGAAGCAGCTTAGTTAAAAGCCAACCAGCAGGCTTCACTGTCATGCGCGCAAAAACAATCAGCTTAACAAAGACAGAGCAGCAACACTTTTGGTATACAGGCTGCAGTGTAATGTGTTCTGGTCCTTGTTGTCTCTTTTCCTCAGAGAGCGTGACAGAAGTGAGGACAAACATCTATGTAACAAGTTTTGGGCCAGTTTCAGACACGGACATGGTGAGTATCACTTTCCTAAGCTTCTGATCTGAACAGAAGACAATCATCAAAGTTAAGAAGCCTTTAATCACTCTACTTGTAATTGTTGTGCAACCGTTTGGCTGGGGTGGTTAGATTTGGATTGAGTAAGAATCTTTGCTTGATGGTCTGTGTTGAGGATTTTATCATTTGTGGATGAAGCCATTTATGCATGCATGTATGCATTAGTAGTAGCAAAAGTAGTAGCAGTAGTATCATTATATGTATGTATACACATAGTAGCAGCCAGCTGTTTTGGATAGTGTTGTTCCTTGTCAAAGTGATGTTCTCTTAAACAGAACCATTCTTGAGTAATTCCTTTGCAAACCTCAGATGACCCTCTTTAAGCAGCAGTTGCCTGAGATGCTTCATGCCTTGTCTTGGGACCCTATGCAGCATTTGACAAATCTGATCATGCAGCTCTAATTGACCGCCTTGAGCTCTGGGTGGTTTCTCAGGCTAAGCACAGAGCTGGCTTGACAGATAAGTGAGTTTTTGGAGAACTTTGAGTGTTTTGGTCTCACGAGAGAGCTGCTTCACTCTGCTCCTTGGCTTCAAATGTAGCTTCTCTGGAGCAGCTCGTGTCCAGGATGCCACAGACTTATGTGAAGACAGTGAAAGTCTTTATTTCATTGATATTTTATAACAGAGACTATGTATGTTAACTAACACTGCAGTAGAGTATATTTGTCCAGTATAAACACCTAAATATACACATTGCCTTGGTCAGTGTGTCTGTACTGTTACACAGCCTAGTAACAAAGACGGAATTTCACAGTAAACTATTATTTTTAATCATTAAATTAATTGAAATTACTGACTACACCTGCAATTTCTGACTCAGTGCACATTTTTGTATCAGTGAAATCTATGTCCACAGTACCATGGTGTAGGACCTGACGTCATACTTTTTGTATAACTCACTCCATATTAATGTCTATGGATTTAGAATGGGAAACCATAAAAGATCATACAGGTGTTACATGCAGGTTGCCCAAGAGATTTGTCCATAAGTACTCACTTTTTAATTAGGGCCAAGTCTCACCTCTAGTGAAATTTTTGTACCAGTCAGTAACTTTTTGCGTAATCCTGCTAACAAACAGACAAACAAAACAAAACAAAAACATAGCCTCCTTGCTGTAGGTAATTAAACCAGTAGCATTTATTAATTTAAAATTTCATAGTCACATGTACAGTGATGCATTGATGAGGAGAACGCTATCTTTCACAGAAAAGGGGAGCCAAGGCTTCTTTGTCTCCCCTGTAGTATCTGTCAATGCCTTGACATAACAACACAATTTTGGGGGGGCAACAGGGAAATTATCAAATTTCGAGGGGCTGTTCCACATTTTTGAGAGTACTCCTGAATGTGAAGTATGAGAAGCACAGTATGCTGACCCTGCTTTGTGAGAAGTGCTCTTTTACTCGTACAACAGACAGTGCTTCATCTTTTTCAGGACATGTCACCTTTGGGGTCGCTCAGAGCTCAATTCTAGAGCCAGTCTTTTATTCTCTTCACATGCTCGACTTGGCAGCAGCATGAATCAACAGAAAACACCATGGGATGCAGAAGCCCACTTGCGGTAATGCTTTGGTCAGGGGCACAGTTAGCAAGGTCAGTGCTGGTTCGCACATACTGGCACTTTTGTCTTGCAGACAGTGATTGCAAATTAGCAGCTCTGGGAACATAACATCAACATATCAGATTGATTTTAATTTTTGCACTGTCAGTTTTAGATAACTAACCAGGAACAGCTCATCTTGGCCCCAGGCTACAAAGGGTTTTATGCTCCATACTGATATGAAAACTGCAGAAAGACTGAAAGAAGACTACAGAAAAGCTCCTCAGTCTGGTCTGAAAAGATGATCAGGCTTAAGTTGTCAGAAGGCACCACACAATGGAACTGACATCAAAAGTCAAGTGTCTAGATATCTGCATTGCAAAGTGTTTATTGTACATCTTTTGCATATGCAGTGCACAGTATAAAACAGAAGCTCTTTTTGTTCATCTTGCTTTTTGCCTGTACCAGTTAGCTACTCATAATTTTGTATTTACATTGTTGTATGTACATAGCAACTCAGAACACAACTTTATTAAGATTCACTTCTCATTTTCTGTTATACTCCAGTGATGTCATCCTACCATACCATACCTACTAAATTCTACCCTAATGGAGTTGCTAAGCGTTTGTGTAGGTTTGCATGAACAAAATGAGCCGCAGATCAGCACTCTCAGGTCCTTTTAGCTGAGGAATAAATGAGAAGACAAGTCTGACTATTATACAAGGAACAAATGTGGATAGTAATCTGTCCTAAAAAGGTAGGTCTTGACTCTGAACTTTAATAATGAGTAGTCTGAATTGCTGAAAGTGGTACCTGTTTCCATGTCAGAGTGGAGTGCGTGGGAAGGTGACTTAGTTTTTCTTTTGAACTTAGAGAATAACGACTATTGTATCTAGTGAGTGGAGCGCTGCCCTGGTGTGTCAATAAAGTAAAACTTTGATGGGCTGAAGGGCAGGCTATTTTCTTGGTTGTATATTTGGGTTTTAAAGATGCTCTGACTTCTGCTAGTCAGAGACAACAAAGCCATATCTGCAGTAGGTTAGGGTTGGGGGATTGTGTTTTCTGGATGATAAGTTTTCAGGTTAACAAGCTGAATGAGTTTGGAGTGGGACAGCCTCTGAGTAGGGCATTTCAGTAAACCATACTATGAAAAAAAAGCATGGACCATTTTCCTAGGTCAGTTAAAAAAGAGGAATCTTGGAGGTATTTCAAAGGAGTAAAAAAGCTGTTTGAGTTATTCCCTTGATGTGTTCACAAAAGAGAGTTCTGTTTTCACTACAGCTAACCACAGTGAGTGATTAGTTTGAAGCAGCTGTGTAAGATAAAATATATCTTTTCACTTAGTTTGTATAGCTTGTCATGTATCACTGTATTCAGTCCTGTCAAATGGAAAACACATTTTCATACAACTAAACAGCATTCCTATGTTTTAAGGGAAACAAGCAGTTTCAGCGATAACAATAGCACTAACAAGGTCATAACAGGCAATAGGAGCCATCATTTGGGAACGATGAAATAACTTTAAATGTAGAGATGCAGTTAGGGCCATACATTTTTGAACAGTGACACAGATCTATACACAATGAAAGTGGATTTTAAATCAAACAAAGATGTGATTAAACAGCAAACTTTCAGATTTAATCTTTGAGGTTAGACAAAAAATTCCATTAACTGTTTAGAAATCACAGCCATTTTTATTCATATGCCCCTATTTTAAGAGACTCAGAAGTAAGTGGACAAACAAACACAATTTTAAAATGAGTACTTTTTAATACTTGGATAAAAGTCCTTTGCAGTCAATGACTGCCTGAAGTCTAGAACCTCCAGGAAATGCTGTTTCTTCCTCTGCCAGGCCTTTACTGACTTGGCCATTGACAAATATCTAATTTCTTTGTCTTGAAAATCTCATGGGTGGCTTTTGCAGTATGCTTTGGGTCATAATCCATTAGCACAATGAAGCAGTTTTGCAGTATTTGGCTGAATCTGAGCAGACTAATGACACCATTCCATTGGCATCCCTACATGCTCATGCCCTAACATTGCTTTCACCATGTTTAACAGATGGTGTAGTATGGTAGGTTCAGATCATGAGGTGTCCCTTTCCTTCTCCATACTTTTCTCTTCCCATCATTCTGGTAATCTTGGTTTCATCTCTCCAAAGAACTATATCCAAAACTGAGCAGGCTCTTTTTGATGTTTTTTGGCAAATACTAATCTGGCCTTCCTGTTCTTGAGTATAAACAGTGTTTTGCACTTTGTTGTAAACCCTCAGTATTTACCTTCATGAATGCATCTCCTGATTATAGACTTTAACAATGACAATTACCTCCTTGAGAGTGTTCTTGACTTGTGTAGAAGTAATTAAAAGGCCTTCCAGGCCCTTTGGTATTACTGAACTGGCCAGTCTATTCCTTTTTTAAGAATGTTTCATATTGTTGTTTTGGGCCTTCCTGAAGGTTTTTTTTTTTTTTTGGTATTTCTTTGATAGGTTTGCTTTGGTTTTGCAGCCTAACCAGTTAATGCAGTTCTTTTGGTAAAGTACTCAAATTAAAGCCTGAAGTCTTTGCTTCTGTAGCACCTCTATCCCTACACAATTATAGAGACTGGAGTCACTAAGTTCGTGAGGAGTTAGTCCTAATTACAATCAGGGAGGAAGCTTCTGGAATTGAACAGTTGACAATTTTATTGCAACAAAAAAAAATGCAACACTGTAAAACAACAATATGGGCCCTTGATATCTATAAACCCAAAAGTGAACAATAAAATAATTCAGTCCTGAAAGGAGGAATTCCACAAAGTTCAGTTTTTGCTCCTTGCGTGTGTATTGTGCTATCAAGAATATCGTTATGACTACCCGGGTAGTGTTTGGTGTTGAAATCTTATCTGGTATCCACTTCCTGGAAAAACAAATCATATCCTCTGCAGGTAGATCCTACGGCTGGCCACACCGTCTGCTGGATCTCCCACAGTCTCACTGGGCTAGGCTCACCATCATTAATCCATCAATCTATCTTCAATGTGCACAAAAAAAAACCCAATCTGCACAAATAATGCAGAATATCAGTCATTCTGTTCCGGTTCTACCTTTAACAGGAGACACATCACCATTTGCATCCAGTCTCCTAGAATGCATATTTAACTAGTTAATAACAAAATCAGCATAAGTTGCCCAAACTCATGACAATATATTTTAACACTGACTCAAGTTACCATATGCCAAAGCAGCAACAAATTCTGAGTTTCCTAATCACAGCATGAGCAATTTTAGAAATAGACTGTTTCTCTCTTTAAACTATTTTAACTGTAACAGTATTTATAGATATACCTTTAAGGCATGACCACTTAAAACATTAATGAAATGAACCATCCCCAATCATGAACTCTGTTATAAATTTACACATTTCAATCTTCATATTATGTATGGTCATATTACAGTTGTCATTACATTGAATTAAATAAAATTCTGACTCCAATAAATGGAATGCTATTAACTCTTGTCACAACTCAGAAGGTAATCTAAGGGTAATCACTGGCATACTGTTAGCTGCATGTGATCACCACCACAGTGGAGGCCTAACAGACATACAGCTTCCAATAGCTGTGGCATTAGCAATCAATGCTAGCACTTAATTACCAATTACCATTAACGCTAATAGCTTCTATCAGAAATACAATGATACACAGTACACCAAAGTACAGTAAAAGATTAGACAACATTCTCATAACTCCGATTGGTTTTATGGAAAGTGTCTCTAAAATAACAATGGCAATGAGACTTTATCGGCTAACAGTGGTAAATAATATTAGCGAACAGGTGCAGCAACTCACCGGACTCTCAAACATCAATAACTCGACAGAATCAGTCCTTCTCCCAATTTCAGCTGGGTGCCTTTACGTCAGAACAGCTTCTTACACTGAATGAGAAGCTACTATACATTTCCTGTTGCTGCAACCCACGATTTGTACATACTAGTTGAGTTTCTGGAACTTTCTTCTGAAAAGCATGTTCCAGGTTCCTACTCTGCACATTCTTAATGACATTCACCATATACCGAACTTGGTGCTCTCTGGTGGCCACAAGTCGCTATTGCATCTCTAAATGACATACACAGGTTTAGTAGCCTTATATTTCATATGGGTTACACTCCAATTACATTTACACTGTTTGATTTAAAATCCACTGTAGTGGTGTACAAAGGCAAAAATTTAAAAACTGTGTCATTGTCCAAATACTTTTGGACCTAGCTGTATTTCTCTGGATAGGTTAACATTTTGACTAGATGTTGGCACTAAACAACAGTCACCATCTTCATTAGGTTTATGGAGATATTTCAGACCAATATGTCCAACTGACCAACAGTGAGAGTCATGCTCATAGCATAGCTAAAAATGCATCAGTGCACTGAGAAACTGTTACAACTAAGAAATTCTTAGATGGAGTATACTCCATGACCTCTTAATCTTATACTTTCTGTTCTGTACATCCAGTGTTCCAAATACCAATCTCTGTAACATCAAGTGTCCTAGAAATGTCTCCTTACCCTGAAGCCACTCATTCAGATTTCACTTGTACCCCAGTGCACCACATCTGCCCTAAGTGTCCCATATCAAAAGAGGAGGACAGCTTATAACTGCGTAATGTGCATGATTCAAATATTAGGCCAATAGCATGGCATTTTGTTTAGAGTCGTCTCTGACCACAGAAGATTTCTGCAGTTTGTCACACTAAGGCCCAGAATGTAGGTTGCGATCTTGATGTTTATCTCTTGTAAGTAGGTTGGTGTGTTTCTTTACGTCAGGCCTCTTCCTTCTTGCTTCATCTTTCTGATTTTTCTTCTGTTTTTTTGTTCCCGCCTTTCAGTAAGTCAGTGGAGTTGCATCATATTCACATGCATGCAGTGTCATGGCACATGTACCTGTTTCATGGTGGGATTTGACAGGCCTGCGCTGATGAAATGGGAAGCGATTTAGGTTGTCACATACACTGTGCTGAGGCTTGCTTTGACAAAGACAGCAGTGATGGCCGGATCTCACCGAGGCTGCAAAATTTCTGGGGATAAACGTTTACGAGATATTTAAAAGTTACAGCATATATCATATATAAGCATATATAAGTCCAAAAACTCACAAGTTCAAGGTCTTGACAGAACAGATGGATGTTTGCACTACTAAAATTTGAAGGTGAACTCCTGGAATCTGTATCAATCATGTTGTCCTTGTTCAAGGACTAGCAAACCTAATTATCCGTAGTTTTAGAGAACACACAAAATTTGAATTTGTCATCACCCACACTTTTCATAAAAAACTTTACTCTTAAAATAGGACTTTTCCACTCACTGTACAGGTCATTGTATTCCCCAGCGTTGCACTATGATTCATGTGTGGGTCAGGCACAACTTAAAAGCAGAACAGGCACAGTCTTTTTACAACCTAAAAGTCTATATTTTTTTCAATATGGCACCCATAAGTAAAAGGACTGTTGTATCCTACAGTCACTTAGCAATCAAAGGGCCCTGGATTATTGCCTTTGTATTATAAGCCAAACTGTTCTAGTGGCTCTATTTTAAACATATTTACTTTTTGACGATTTCCCAACTGATGACAGAAAGTTCTTTTGTTTTGTTTTTTGTTTTTGCCAATATGTTTATTGTCTTTTTCAAAATTATTTCACAAACACGTAACATATACATATACATACACACACACACAGACTGCATACCCTTGCATCATAAAAAAATAGAAAATAAATAAATAAAAATAAATTAAGAAAAAACAAAAATAAATAAATAAGAATAATAAATAAATTTAAAAAAAACAATAAAAAATAATTTTAAAAAGTAAATTATTTTTTTTTTTAAAAAAGGGGGGGAAGAAAGAAAATGGGGGCTACATTTTACAGCGTTCATAAATCATTTCATAAAAATCTAACACTTTCACTTGTCATCATATTTATATATGGTTCCCAGAGTTTATCAAAGTCTTTTTGTTTGCCCTTGGCAATGTATGTTAATTTCCAGTCCAATACATTCAGAAAGTTCCTTCATCCACATCTTCATTGTAGGAGCATCCATACTCTTCCAGCATAGTGCAATAGCTCTCCTGGCTTGTAGAAGTCCAAAGT
>VUQH01009840.1:1140-17994 GCA_015106775.1 Etroplus canarensis
TTTTTTTTTTTTTTTTTTTTTTTTTACAAAATCTAAGTTCATTTAAAAAAAACCTAGAAATAAAACAATTCTTGACCTGATCCAGAAGTAAATCTGGATTTTTTCGCAGATTTCATGGTATTTTTCGTACAGTACATTAATCATGCAGGAAAATCTGACCTTTTCGGCAGATCAGCTTGTTTCTTGTTTTCAGACAGATCCAATTCTGATCTGATCCAGAATTTGACATGGATTACAACATGATATGGATTTATATCATGAGACATTGATTGTATAGCAATGATTCTTCAAATTTAGACCTACCGAGTCAACAAAGCCTAAGTCCATGTTTTATTGGGTTTTTTCCATCTTGAATTGCGCTACGGGTAATGTACAAAGAGGAGGGAAGTTCAGACTGCTTTGGCACATCAGCTTTTTTCTCAAGTTGATCCAGACCCCCAGTAAGTACCGCTGTCCTTTGTGTTGGAATTTATTCTATAACTGGTAAGTGGATGAGTGGGGGTGGGGAACAGGAAAGCCTTGATCATGTGTTCCCACTGTCATCCCAAAAAGGCGTTTTTTCCCTGGTCAGGGAGATATTAATAGGCGTAACTAGTTTTGTGTGCCTGCGCATTAGTGATGCTGAAGCAAGTAGTTTTGCATTTATATGCTCCTGTCATAAGTTTAGGATCGCTTGCAAATTTCATTTTTTTCCCAAGAAAACACATTTTCCTGCAATTCACAAACTATGTCAACCATTTCACAAACTAATAAAATGAATTAGATGGATTTAAAGAATGATCTACATTCTTAGAAAACCCTTTTGGAATTGTGTCACACAGCTGAAAACAATTTTACTAATAAGGGAGCAAAAAGGGAGAATGGCATTCTTTAGGTGAGTTTACATCTGAAACATCAACAGTTTTTTTTTTTGTTTGTATACAGGCTCAAAATGCCCAGAAAGAAAGAACTTTCTTTAGAGATCTGTCAGTCTGTTGTTGTGTTTAGAAATAAAGACTATCAGTGAGAGAAATTGCAAAGAAATTTAAAATCTCTTACCATGCTGTTAACTACTCCCAGCACAAACTGGATCTAGCAAGGACAGAAAAAGGAGTAAGAGATCCCAGTCCCCAACTGTATAAGAGGACAAATATCTGAGAGTGTGGTTTAAAAAAAAGATGCCTCACAGGTCATCAACACACAGCTGCACTAAAGAGTACCCATCACACATCAGTGTCAGCATCATGGCAAAATTGCCATATTTCAGACTGGCCAATAAATAGAAAACACTGAGATGGAAAAAAGAGCACAGACACTGGACACTGGAAGACAGGAAGAAGGTGTTGTGGACAGATGAGTCTCAGTTTGAGGTCTTTGAATGAAACAAAAGGACATTTGTGAATGAAAAGATGCAGGAACAGTACTTAATACCATCAGTCAAGCATGGTGGAGGCAGTGTGACAGTCTGGGATGATTTGGAGGTGGTAAAATAGGAGATTTGTACAGAGTGGAGGGGATTGTGAGGAAGGAAAGCTATCACAAGATTTTTTTGCAACATGCCATACCCTGTGGACAGTAATTTATTGGGGCTGATTTCAGTGACCCAAAACATACTTCCAAAATGTGTCAGCAATATTTAAAGAGTAGGCACTGCTGCAAAATGTGATTTTTTTGAGGAAGGCAAAGATTGAAGAACTTATTTATCATTTCCATTCAAATTCAACATTATTTCTAACTCTGACAATGTCAGCATGTCCTGATCATTTACTGTTTTCGTGTGTTTCACACAAACAAACAAGAAATTTCCATGTGATCCCAAGCTTTTGAGGGGCAGTGTATGTCTTATTGTGAGTCTGAATAGTCTTTGCACATTTAATAGCGTGTTGATACAGATGTATTAATTGTATTATATCTTTCTACATATTGTGTTAGAATCCTTTGATTTTTGTTTCATGAACATATAATATTTTGTGTATTGGTGCTGCTGTATTTACTTTTTCCACTTAAATTGAATCTTGTGAGTCTGAAACATCTTCTTCTCTTTAATTTTGTGTTCATAGGTGTATTCTGTACAGTTTTATCATTTTTGTGTCTGCATCTTCCAATTTTGTGAGTTTACTTTTGTAATTTTTTATTAAAGGTTATCAAATATGTGGTGGTCAATACACCACATAATTTATTTTGTGTGTCTGTGCTGTAGTGGTAATAAATGCTTACGTTTTGCACTTGTATTTTATTTCACTTTGGACGTCGGAATCATCTTTTTTTGTCTAATTTTGTGTCCGTACAGGTTTGTTTTCATTCAGATTTCAACATTTTGTGTTTTTACCTGTAGTTTTTGTATTTCATTTTATGTTTTGTGTCATTTAGGCATACAAAATTCACATCCACACACCACAAATCTTATTTTTTGTCTGTGCATTAGTGACGCTGAAGTGAATATTTTCCCCCACTTATATTTCATTTTGTGAGTCTGAGTCATGTTTTTGTGTCTAATTTTCTGTCATTTAGATGTAATATTGCACATCTTTCTTCATATTGTGTTTGCATCTTTTTCTTTTGTGCATTTATCTTTCAGGGTTATGATACACACAGTGGTCCATACAGCGTACATTTTATTTCATGTATCTGTTTTGGTGGGGGTTTTATGTTCGTCTTGCTCGCTTCTTTGTGTCTAGTTTTTAGTCTTCACTCTATACTTCCTCCTTTCTGTGTTCACGTTAAAATCTTGTGTCTCTCTTTGTGTCCGCGCCTCTATGTTCTTGTTCATGTGAGTCATTATTTATGTGTTGTGTACTTGTGTGTGTGTGTCCGGGTGTGTACATGTGGCTGCATATGTGTGTGTGGATGTATACCAGTCAGCCTGTAATTTTGTGAGTGTGTGTGTGTGTGTGTGTGTGTGTATGCGTGGGAGGTGTATATATGTGGGTTTGTGGAATGTTTGTGTGTTTATTTCTGTATGATCTATCTGTAGACACACTGGTGTATGTGAGTCCGTGTCTGTGTGTACGCTCATATACAGTATACAGTGAGACACATGCACACAAAGATTGCCTTCTTCTCTGACATAACTGGTTACCATGCATACCGTGCGACTCTGACTATTATGGGGTGTTCTTTGTTTTGTCACGACGTGCCCTGGTATGGAATGGGAGGGGGGAGGGGATCAGGGCGTGTGTGTGTTAGCGTGCACGAATATGTGTGTGTGTGTGTGTGTGTGTTTGAGGGGGGTGTTGCAGGGAAAGCATGGAGGGTTTGCGTATATGTGTGTGTCGAGCAGAAGATTGGGTGGGGGTTGGGCGTGCGTGTCTGCGCAGACGTGTGAGCTTATAATAAGTGCATGAGAGAGTGAGCGAGTGCACGCATGTGTGTTTGAGAAGGTAAGATAAAATGGCAGCTCCTGTGTGCATGCACACGCAGGCCTTTGAGGCCGATCGTAAAGTTTACTTTTGCTCCTTTTTCACCCAGCAGTCAGTTTATACTTTCAAAACTGTCCGCTTTAGGACATTTGATTTGCTTTTGTTATCATTTCGGCTTCTTGTTTTCATTGTGAATTCAGCTAAGAAAAAAATTTCAAACCCAGGAGTGGAGGTAGGGTTGAGGGTAACTGTTGTAGCGTATTCATCAGATGATGTGCAAAGTGATTTTGATTTCTGAATAAAATTAAATATGTAAAGCCTTTCATTAAAAATAAGTTCCTATGATAACCAACCAGAGAGATTGGCTTTACATTGTAAGGTAAAGACCCAACAATGTTAAAGAGAAAACCCCAACAATCTGATGATCCCGTACAAGCAACACTTAGCAACAGTGGGGAGGAAGTACTTCGTTTTAACAGGAAGAGACGTCCAGCAAGAACCAGGCTCGGGGAGGGGTGGCCATCTGCCTCGACCAGTTTGGAGGCGAGGGGAGAGAGAAGAGAAAGAGGACAAAACACAAACTTTGAGAGAGAGAAGACAAAACTGAATGTCATCCAGTAATGACATATAAACACACAGAGTGAAGTCTCTCAGCAGCCTGAGCCTATTGCAGCATAACTAAGGGATGGTTCAGGATCACCTGATCCAGCCCCAACTATCAGCTTTATCAAAAAGGAAAGTTTTATGCCTATTCTTAAAAGTAGAGAGGTATCTGTCTCCTGAATCCAAACTGGGAGCTAGTTCCACAGTAGAGGGGTCTGATAGCTGAAGGCTCTGCCTCCCATTCTACTTCTGGAAACCAGAAACCACAATAAGCCTGCACTCTGAGAGCAAAGTGCTCTATTGGGATAATATATTACTATGTGGGCTTTAAGACAGGGATGGCAACTCATTTTACATCATGGACCACATAAAAACAGTCTGATATTAACCAGGCTGGACCAGTACAAATATTGCCTAATAACCTATATTAAAAAAATATAGGTTATCAGTAAGGGCCCACAAGCCAGTGTAGTCCTAGTGCCGGTCCCAAGCCCGGGTAAATGGTGAGGGTTGCGTCAGGAAGGGCATCTGGCGTAAAAACTTTGCCAAATCAAATATGCGGATTCATGAATGATCCGCTGTGGCGACCCCTAATGGGAGCAGCCAAAAGAAGAAGAAGAAGAAGAAGAAGAAGAAGAAGAAGAAGAAGAAGAAGAAGAAGAAGAAGAAGAAGAAGAAGTAAGATGGCTGTAAAACTGACAAAAATACAGCTACAACTCCAGAATGTATGCCTTCTGCTTTGCAATTTTCACATATTCCAAAGACCCTTTGGTACACCAGTTGTGGCCCAAAGGCTGTATGCTTGATACTCCTGCATTAAGATATGATGGGGCTGATAATGCAATATCCCCCTGGGATTCATAAAGTATTGTGATTCTGATTAATTAAGGACTTGGGAGCAGAAGGATTTTAGACCAGTGATGTGTGAAACAATTTTGGTGACTTTTCTTCTTCTCCTTTTGGTTGCTCCTGTTAGGGGTTGCCACATCAGATTATCTGCATGTATCTGATACTATCACTCGCACCCCCTTCTGTCACCGTCTGCATGACCTCTTAATAATTTGATGGCTTTTTTCTTCATGTTCTCCTTCACTACATCCATGAACGTTGTCTGTGGTCTTTTCCTCCTACCATCTTCAACATTCTTTATCTAATATATCCACTATCCCTCCTCTACTCATCTCAAGCTTGCCTCTAAGTTTACCTCCAACCATCTCAACCTGAGCTGTTCCTTTGATGTACTCATTTCTAATCCTGTCCGTCCTGGCCACTCTCAGTAAAAATTTCAACATCTTCAACTCTGCTACCTCCAGATCCCCCTCTTGTCTTTTTTTGTCAGCGCCATCGTCTCCAAAGAGAGTAAAAAAATTGATGGTTGACACTTAATAATGTCATGGGTTTTTTCTTCATGTTCTCCTTCACTGCATCCATGAAACCTAACTGTGGTCCTCCTCTTTTACTCCTGCTTGTACACTCCACCATTGACTTTTTGCAGTTAACTTGCACAAACTTTAACTGCGAAGATGGTGTGAAGGTGTGTTAAAATGTGTTTGAATGTGTACTGTTGTTCTTTCAACTTCTGATATTTGTTTTTTTATGTTTTATAGACTTGTCTGGTCAAATAAAAGTTACATTGACTTGCTGTACCATCTTGTGGTACCACTGTGTATTACATGAAAGTACAGCCAGGCCTTAGACTAACTTTAACTGATACCTCTTCAGCATAACACACAGTCTTGAATTGTGGGGTATTTATAGATCCACATTGATTTTTCCACCCATTTTTCTGCATGTAGAGAGACGTGACCTGATTACCTGATTAAATTCAAAGATTTGTCCAGCTGTGGATTTGCAGTATTGGAATGCAAAATATACTGAACAATTCATTGTTCAGTCATTTTTACACACTGTAAAATCTAAGACTCCAGGGTTTCTCCCAAAGCAATTTGGCAGGTCCAACACAGAGAATAATACTGACAAAAAACCTGAAAATGAGGGCAGAAATCATCCCGCTAACCAAAATCATAAACAGCAAAGAGCACTTTCTCAACACTGGAAGTGACCCCAGGTGATCCCAAATGCCATTGTACTACTAACTGCTCCCCTGAGGCTAACATTATTTTTAGGCCTTCCCATCACATGGACGAGGTCCGGAAGCCTTCAAGTGAGGGAAAATGTGAAACTATGATGCCTGAATGACACAGCATATGATATAAGGTTCAGTAGGATGCCTCACAGATGGCATCTGTGACAAACCAGTGGGATCAACATCAAATCTGGCTGCTAGAATACGACTTAAAAATAACATTGCCGGTTGACACCACGCTCGACACAGGGCACCTCACAGATTTAGAGCGAAGGCACTGCCAACACTGACACCGTCACAGCTCCATGTTTAAGCAACTCCCCATCAGCCAGTCTGCTATTGATTAGCTCATTGATCAGTGTGTATACCTCTGGATGTCCTTGCATTGTGATTTTGACATTTTGAAGCAACTGCAAGCACACAATTAAGTCAAAGTGTGTTTACAGCACCCCCATCGATGACATGAGAACTTAAATATCTACAGCGTCAAGACAGAAAATCTTAAATAGATATTACATATTACTTTGCATTCATTCATAAAAAGCCGTTAGCTGTCACATTACTGTTGTATTACTCCAATACATACCCCATGTAAATGCCAGTTACCAATAGACTAAACATCTTCGCACACATCGGCACAAATTCCTAACCTAAAAGAGAGGATATAGAGAAGATCTTTGCTTTAGTTAACTTAATTAAGTTTTACCACAGAGCTGAGAGTAAAGTGGGTGAAAAACAGCTCATAGAGCCCCTCACAGAAAGATTTTTTTGCGCCAGGGACTCTACTGGAGGCACAAGCACAAGTAGAAATGTGTGAGCCTGTTCATCTCTGTTTTTTTTACCTGCTGAAAATCCAGAGTTGGCACACACTCTGCTTAAGCATCACTTTTCCTCTACAGGGTCTCGCTCTCTCTCTGCTAGCGTTGTGTTAGCCTCACAGATTCTGTATAAAAGAGGTCAGCGTGTCTCTCAGCAGGTGCTTGTCAAGCTTTGATTTTGTGTTGACAGTGGTGGATTGCTTTTTCTTTGCTGGTCACAGTTCACTCTTTCCGGTCATATTCTTGGTACTTTGTATAATACGTTAGAAGTAATCAACACTCCCCAAAGGTCTGGTTCTGGTTCTAGTTCTGCAGCTCTAAAACGCTGGAATACCTTTTCTCTCGGTTCTTCAACCTCACCATCAGTACTCAGATTTTAACAAAAAACACGGTTCTTCTCATTGACCTTTTACGTTTAGTTCTAATTCACAGCTCTGTCTTTTTGCATTTTAGTAGTCTTAAGTGATTGTCTTTTAACTTGCTTTCTGTTCTGTTTTGTTTAGGTTGTGCTACATAAATATAATGATTTTGACTTTCACGCTGCCATGTCTATGCTTCACCATATGGAAAGACGTATTGGGGCGCCTACACATTACAACTACGGGAGCTTTAATGGCATTCCATTCTAAAGCTATAGACATTAATATGGAGTCGGGTTCCACTTTACACCTATAACAGTTTCCACTCTTAAGGAAAGGTTCTTTACAAGATTTTGGAGTGTGTCTGTGGGAATTTTTGCCAATTCATCAAAAAGAGCATTTGTTAGGTCACACATGGTCAGACAAAAGCATCTGGCTTGCAATCTCTGCTCTAGATCATCCCGAAGGTGTTCAGTGGGGTTGAGGTCAGGACTCTGTGCGGGCCAGTAAAGTTCTTCCACACCAAACTCATCCAAACATGCCTTCAAGGACCTTGTTTGTGCACTGGGGCACAGCCATACTGGAACAGAAAAGGGCCTTCCCCAAACCGTTCCCACAAACTTAGAAGCATGGAACTGTCCAAAATGTCTTGATAAGCTGACGCATTGAGATTTCCCTTCACTTGAAAACAGGGGCCCAGGCTAACCCTTCTCCATCAAACTTTATATTTGGCACAGTTCACTCAGGCAGGTAATGTTCTTCTGGCAGTCGATAAACCCAGACTCATCCATTGGACAGCCAGACAGAGATGCATGATTTGTCACTTCACAGAACATGTTTCCACAGCCCCAGAGTCCCGTGGTGACGTACTTTACACCATTCTGTCTGACGCTTGGTATTGTGCTTGGTGATGTTAGGCTTGCAGCTGTGGAAAAAATGCCACAAAGCTCTAGGCGCACAGTTTCTGTGCTGATGGTAACACCAAAAGGGATTTGGAACACTGCAGTTATTGAGTCAGCAGAGCGTTGGGGACTTTTACACACTATGTCCCTTGGTACTTGGTGACCTTACATCTGTAACTTGTAACTGGTGTGTCACTACGTGGCTGAGTTGCTGTTGTTCCTAAACACTTCCACTTTGCAGTAAGACCATTTACAGTGGATCATAGAATATCTAGAGGGGAAGAAATTTTACCAACTGATTTGTCACAACATTGGCATCCTACTACAGTACCAATTCAAGGAGCTTTTAAGAATGACCCGTTCTTTCACAAATGTTTGTAAAGGCAGACTGCATGGCTAGGTGGTTGATTTTATGCCCATGTGGCAATGGACCTGAATGAAACACCTGAATTCAATGATTAAGAGGTGTTGCTTAATACTTTTGTCCATATGTTCTCTCCCAGATGAACCATAGGCCTAATATGACAGAGTAATTTGTCTGTCAATAAGCGGATGGCGTACAGCTGAACCTGATGTTAAAAATGATGTATGTGAGTCACTTTTTCCAAGCTCTGTTTTGATTTTGATGAACTTTTCCTCTGCGGTTGAGGCCAAATAAACACAGTTTATCATATCTGTTTGTGATGATCTGTAGCACTGTGCGGCTGTGGCTGTGGGGGAGAGAGAGGAAAAGAGTGAGAGGAACCCCAGTCTGACGAAGTGCGATGAAGACGTCACAGATGGGAAGGCTAGGTATTTTGAGCCTCTTTAAGTGGCTGCTGTTTGGCGAGACACTGTACTGTGCACTTGAGGAACATATAAGACAGGAAGTGATGATGATGATGGTGGTGGTGGAGGGGGAGGAAGAAGGGGGGCTGAAAAAGAGAAAGAGAAGGAGAGAGAGAGAAGGAGGAGGTTGAGAATTAGCCGTGTTATTATTATGGACTGGCAGGCCAAGCCGCGAAGCGAGGAGGAGGAAGTGGTGGTGAGGAGGGTGAGGGGGGCAGGCAAATGCATATTATGGGATGTCTGTGTTGTTGGATGGGGGGAGGGGGTATTATGGCGTGGCCAAGGCCTGTTTTTGTGAGCAGTGCGGTCCCGCCACCCCCTCCAGGCGTGTGTCAACATCACAGCCCGACGTGCACAGACTGTGTAAGTCAGGGGGGTGAGCGGCATCTATCTTCAGGTGACTCAAGAAGGTGGCGAGGCTCAAGAGAGGAGGCAGCACAAAGAGAGGAAGGCGCAGTGGTAGCTGGGAGTTGATCAAAAAACTTCACTGCCAAACTATCTGAGGTGCACAACTACTGTCCCCTGCAGCAGCAGAGCAATCGTGTTTATGTGCATGATTTGCCTTGTTTGCTGCCCAGACTGCTGCAGATTTTCACTGTCCCCCTGCACCTGAAATATATTATTTACATGCACAGCAGCGGACTGTCAAACCAATTCAGCTGGGCTTTTTTTACATAACACAATATGGAAGCTGTTGGTCACTTTCTTCATCAGTGTCTGCACAAAAAATTATTTGTCACAACTGGATTTTTGGCTTTGGGCCCATTTGACTGTTGTTTCCTCCCACTCCACTGGAATCAGTCCAACCATAACGAGAAGGGACAAGCATGAACTGAAAATATTACAACAGTGAGATTAATGGAGAAGTTTCCACCTTTGTGCAGTTATGTGACAAATTCCAGAGGATGCAATCTGCAGATTTTTTTTTCATTTACAGCGATATAAATCTGAGGAAACAAGAAAAGCCTCACTGGCACGTCTTAGCTCACTTTACAGTGCAATTTATCAGTGTAAATAATGCTCTCAAGTTCTTTTTCAGTGTTTCCACAGGATGAATGACTTCCAAACAACTGGCACTCTACTTAACCTTGAAGTGTGACCTTTTGAAACATCTTTCTTTTCCAACATGGTCAGACAGTGTGGCATTTTAACTTTTCTTTTGACCCTTAGCCTTCCTGGGTGACTGCCATATGAAAGGCAATAGCAGCCACCCACAAGATCTTGACTTTTGTCATCCTCTGGTGTTCTCTCTTGTGCCAGCAGCACTTTGACATTTGTGTTTCTAGGTGAAAGGTCTCAACAGCTGATGGACCTATTGTCACAGTATTTGGTGCATGCTGTCCTCAGAAAGAACTGTAATAACTTTCATAATTATTATGAACTCTGTGATGGACTGCTAACCTGTCCAGGGCGTATCCTGTCTCTTGCAATGTCGGCTGGGATAGGCTCCAGCTCACATTCCTTCTTGTGTCCTAATCAGTGTTTTCCACCACCATTACTGCCTTCTACTATGCCTCATCATCAGCCCAAGCAAAGAAGTCTCTGGTTTTATTTATTGCTACTGCATTTCTTCCTCTGTAGTGTTTTTCTGCAATGGCACAAGTGCATCCAGTGTACAGGAATGGTCAACATGATCTGGGTTTGGTGTGTTTGTACAGACAGAGAGTAAATCTGAAACTAAGATGTTAGTCGAGACGAAGTTTTAAAAGGGGTTGACTACCCCTTTTAAATCTTCATTTAGGTCCAGAGAGATTGGAGACTCAAAGAAAAGAAATCAGGAGAGGTCCTGCACACTCTTCTCACCTCCAGCCAGTCAAAGTATGAAGTCAGTGTGGATGCTGGAAAGGAGAAGGTGGAAGGAGTCACAGATGTTATTTAACCACTTGACCTCAGCCTTTGATAAAGTTTACTCACCCCCTTGCAGTGGATTTTTGCTTCTACATTAAATTGACAGTGTAGGTACATCATAACTGCAAATTTTCTGAAACCCTATTCCATAACCTGACATGCACCTCCCTAGAAATGTAACGTGTCAGGTCAATGCACACCACGCACAGGTATGAATGCTGGTGAAGGTGTCTACCACTTGTCAGGCTGCTTCATAGGATCCATAGAGGCTCACCCCAATACATTTTCTTATAGATTAAGCATTACGCATCATTTAGTCTTGTTTCCTGACAAATTACTTCTAAAAGTAAGACTCACCACTTGGTAGTCATCTCAAAATGCCTTTGGATAGTTATAATCTAAATTACCTTTAATTTTACTGGTCACCAGAACATACACATGTGGAATTATCAGTCAAATTTGATTAAAAAAATATATAAAAAAAGTCTTCTATCAGCATCTTTGCTGTTGCAGAATTCTCCCATTGATTTCAGTTCAGGATTCTCTCAGTGCCTTTCTTACACTGTCTCTGTTTGTGATAATAAGTTGTTTATTATACTCAATATTTGTTTATTACTGGACTCTAATGGAGTAGCTTTGCATTATTCACAGTTCAAAATAATCCCTATTTATTTAATACTAGAGCCACTGTCTGAACACCCTCCGTTTTAAGTCAGCTTTTTTCTCATTGGCTGCTCTCACAGTTTGTCTGAAATTACCATATTAGGGATATCCTCCCTCTGTGACATCATACAGATCCAAGACCAGAAAAAAGTGCCTGAAATGGAGTGTTTAGAGCAGACTGAAATCTGAGCTTTAGGCTAATCAGAATTACTTATACATACAACTTGATTTGTATTTATGTTTCGGAAAATAAGGACAAGCATAAGACTTCAAATTTATGAAAAATTATCAGTGTGTTTTCTGTTACTGAACTTCTTGTTTTAACAGTAAACATGGTGTAAGGCAGGGGAAATGACAGGGATGAAAGACAGCAGCATAGAAATATCTGAACTCCACGCCATCACATCCAGACTGCCCTGATGTACAAATCAGCTCTTTCATCTTTTTTGCTTTCTCTGTCTGTCAGCACCTCACTGGCGTGTATTATCTTATATGGCATACATGTTGGGGCTGATCAAATCCATTTCCACTTTTTTTCACGTGGTGCTTCCACTTCAGAGGGGCAGGCTAGGTGGAGCAGAGAGGGTGTCTAACAGAGGGAGAGAGGAAAGGGGCGAGTCAAGAAGTATTATGGTATGTATTTTGACTTACATGGTAATCTGACCCCGCCTGTTACCCTCCTCCCTCCACCACCACCCCCTTTGCTTATCTCCATGGTGACCAACAGCACAGGAGCACTATTATGGTATGTACCCTCCCTCCCTCCACCACCTCCTCCTTTTTTCCTTTTGCCTCAGAAATGATATTATTATCATTATGAGATATGCAATTCTGCGAATGTGGTGGCGGCATTAAGGGGTGGGAGGAGCGTCGAGAGCCGTGCACGAGGTTTCTATGACAACTGCCCCCAGAAACCTTCTGATTGGTGATTATGGGATGTCACCCCCTCTCCCAAAAAAAATCCTGCACTCTCCCCACCACCGCCACCACCACTTCTCCAAATGCACACATGAACACAGTGTCCATAGTCAAGGAAGGGAGACGAGTGGGGGAGGGGGAAGATGCAAAGCATGGGGAGGGAAAATGAGGCAGAAATGGATGGAAATAAAGTTGCTCTTTGTTTAGGCCGCTGTGTGAAGGACAAAGGAAAGAGTCAAAATACAGGTGTGCTGAGTCAGAGGCAGCAGTAAGACAAAAAATACCCAAGGGAGAGAGAGTGAGAGAGCCCTCCAGCTAATGCTAAAGAGAGAGGGACAGCTTGAAGTGGGTGAAAAGCCAAAGGGTTAGGGCGCTGCAACAATGTGCTGACATGAATCATGTGTGGTGCTTTTCATAAATCCTCCATTGACTGAACAGACTTCATAATGGCACCAATTTTCCAATTTTCACAGGAAAAATTACGCATTTCTTTACCCATGTGTCGCAACATCATGAATCCTTCTTTATCCCAACTGCAGCGGTGACCACTGAACAACACACTAAGTCATTCCTAATGAGTGAATAATGCACACTCACTTTTGGAAATTACCAGCAGCCATCAGCTTTCCTTTAAACCATGTTTTCCTTTTTATACTCTACAACTTACACCATGTGATCCAAGGTTTGTGGGGTTTTTGGTCTGAGGTTTTTTTTCATGAGCAACTCGGTCCATCCATTTTCTTAACCATTTATCCAATTCAGGGTGGTGGGAACTTGATCCTAATAAAAAAATATATATTTTTCTTTCTGGCAATTTTAAGAGAGGCCTGTTTCTTGTTTAACATGGCACACATCCAGAAATGACTTGGGCTTAAACTTGGATGTGAGCTCTTGGTAGTGACCTTTCTCTGAAGGGTGCCTGGGCTGTCCCTTACAGATAGGGTAAGGAACTCAGTCATTCAGGAGAGGCTCAGAGTACAGCCACTATTCCTCCACATTGAAAAGAGCTAGATCCTCCTAGGTGAGGTGTTGTAGGCATGTCCCTCTGGGAGGAGGCCCCAGAGCAGATCCCTGATCCCAGATAGGCTGGAGAGATTACATCTTTTTTTCTAGCTTGGGAATGCATTCATATCTCCCCAAAAGACGAGATGGCCAGGGAGGTCTGGGCACCTCTGCTTAGACTGCTGCCCAGACCCAGATGGATGGATGGATGGATGGATGGACCAACTATCTGCAAATCCCTCACATCAATTTTATAGATATTAAAAATTGTAGCTAGTCTAGAAATTTGTCAATCACAAGTCAGTAGCAAATGAGCATGTCCAGAATAATGCTCCTTTCTGACACTCTGAATGACTTAAATTTATAAAGCAGACCTGTTTTATTTGGTAGGACCAGAAATGAGTGACTAAGTCCATAAACTCAGCAGGAAAATGTTTACAGAGGTCAGAGACAAGGGCTGTTTTCCCATAGACTTCTATAGGACTGGCAGCCTTTTTGCATCTATAAATATCACACCCTGGTGGCCATTTAAAAAATGCAGGTTAAAACACTTCTGTGTCGGCTTCACTTTTCAGACCTGGAAGCTATGTCCATCTTTTATACTGTCTGTGGTTGCAGCTTTGCTAGGTTTAAACCCTTATGGCCATTTCACATGAAAGTGGTATGAGCTGTGGTGACCCCTAGGTTGTGAGTGAAATGTCCAAAATTTGTGTTGCGCTGGCCACTGCACTCTATCTACACTACTTCAGTTTTTGCACCTGCTCACAGTCTTTACATGTACTTCATGCGCCCCTCCCTGCCATTCAGCTAGAGGCTGTCATTTCTATATACAATTTCCCCCCTGGGATCAATAAGGTATTCTGATTCTGATTCTATTGGTCACATGAAGGTAAGTCATAGTGCATCACTGTCAAAGTTCAACAAGTTTGAACATGGTCCAACATGGCTGAACTTTGACCGCAGCATATGCGAGTGCTCCCTGGATGGTGCACTTGTGCTGTGCTTTGCTCAATGCAGCGGCAAACTATTCTTGTGCGGCGAAAATCATGGGAAATAATGGGTTTCAGAGAGCAGCGGTACTGCTGTTGCATTGTATATAAAAGGCCCTTTAACCTCTTAAACATCCATCAGATCACTGGTGAGCTCTGTAGGGTTAGGGGTGGAGTCAGATTAAGTTTACATCTACCCCATATTTAGAAATGTTATAAGAGAAGACCTGAGGTAAAAAAAAAAAATGTACCTCTCGGCTGCTCCTTTGTATTCTCCACCAAGGGGTCACCACAGCGGGTTAATCGGCATTGGTCATTTGGAAGAGGTTTTACGCCAGATACCCTTCCTGATTTAGCTTTGTATCTGTTTTTTGGTAGTGGACACCAGGCTCCAATTGGGTATGTAACTCTCTTATATGTTTCCCATCCCGCCATATGTAAAGCAAGTTTCTGTAGTCACGTCCCATGTGGACCCCCTTGATTAAATTTAGGAACAATTAAGTTTGGGTAGAAATACACCCTCTAAAGAACACTAACTTCATCTAATGGCTGATTAATGGTACTGTGTTTGCGCAGGTATTTGCCTACGCAGAGGGGTCTGCAACCTACGCAGATGTGCTTGTGTCTGCCCCCTGTTGACAGTAAACAGCTACAACTTGTAGACAACAGTCGGCAAATCTACAGTATGCATTACCTCGCTGCAGGACCAGTGAAAACTCCTGGGGAAAAGGGAAAAACTGAAAGTTTAACAACCCAGCAAACATGGTCGAAACCCTGACGTCATCTCTCTGGTCAAAACTGGTAGCAGTAGAATGGTAAAAGCTGAAGTGTAGACAGACAGATGTTGACAAGGTCAGGTCAGACTGTCTCTTATTGCAATGAATGAACTGAATGCTTTACTTAAACAACTAATCTGGTTGGTGTATGGTCGTGAACAGATCTTTTTTAGCCTGTTTTTTAAAAAATAATACTTTTAAGCAATTCACTGTTATGCACATGTAAATTCTCATTTTTTTCATGGTGAACTTAATGCGTCGGATTGTTAGAATCATCACATCTTTCCTTGATGTCTGCATTATAACCCCAAGGATGCTACAATTTTGCATGTGAAAAAATGGGCTTCAGATCTGGAGGTCATGAGTTCCATCACCCATGGGGAGAAAGTTATTTTTCTGCTTATTCTTTCCATTGAGAATATTTAGTTTATTTGGCTTTATTCTAATTGATAAAGAGAAAGTAGCAAACAGTGCTTGAATGAAAACTTTCTCTTGCTTGACAGTGTAACAACAACGTTGAGGCAACGTTCAACAGCTACCTCCATCCGACATGAGGGGACGTCTGCAGTGTCGGTTCAGCTTTCATTTTGTAACTATTTTTTTAACCATAAGTAGACATTGACAAAAAACTGCCAGGTGATGGTTACGTCAAAACGTTTGCTGGGAGGCCATCGGTATGGGTAGAGGATAACTACGTAATAAAAATCTATCATTGCTGCCCAGTTATTAGCCGCTGCGACCCATGCCCACAGCCCTACAATAAGCAACAACACAGCGTTCATCTTGATGCTTCACAGGGCACCCCCCCTGCCAAAAAATAGGAAAAAACCCTATTAGCACACATATGCACATTTTATTTCCCATGTGGAAAAACGTCATGCTGAAGCTCCTCTGGATTCCTCACTGAGCACACACAGGCCTAAATGTAACACAGGCAGTGAATGGTGGGAAAAAACTGTCTAGGACCCAGACGTTTTTCCCACCATTCACTGCAATGTATTTCCAGCAGCCTGTGGAGTGAGCCTGTGTGTGTGTGTGTGTGTGTGTGTGTGTGAGAGCAGCTGCTGTATTCACTGCTGAACTCCTGAGTTTTTAAGCTGCAAACTTTCAGGTTTTGACTACAGTTTGACCCTGGTGACCTCCTAGTAATGGTTGACTTTTTAACCCCACACTGACCTGCTTGCAAAGTTTAGCGTTTGTAAATCTTTTGGCCTGCGTGTGCACATGTTAATATGGCCTAAAGGGGAGGCATGTGGATAAAGTAGTGTTCTATTTCAGCTCATGTTGGAGGGTGCAGGAACACCTGGGCTTACCTGGCATCATCATCCCTATTTTTTTTTTTCTTGGGGTGCTTTATCCCCCCCCCCCGACACACACACACACACACACACACACATACTGCTGCACTTACATCCTGTGCACTGGCTCATATACAGTACAGCGCGTGCGCATGCATGTAAGCGTGCACGCTCAAGTTAAGCAGCAGTCATGTGGCACACACAGTTGCCATGTGACGCCTTTTCCTTTTTTTTTTCTTTTTTTTGGAGTTATGCTTATTGTGGGATGTCAGTGACTGTGCTCATTACTATTATGGGATGCCACACGGGGGTGGGAGGGGGAGGCGTCTCCATGGCAACCTCGGTTGCTAAGGGAGGGGTGTAGGTGTGTGGAAGCGCGCGCGAGGGGGGGGGGGGGGGGGAGGGTGGGGGGGGGGGGGGGGTGGG
>VUQH01009845.1:3497-45363 GCA_015106775.1 Etroplus canarensis
GGGTTGTTTGTGTCTCTGCCAATGTTGACAGGCTCAGTTTCATTCCCGGCCTTGGCTCGACTTTCTGCCAAAGCTTCTGCTGGAGTCTATTAAAACGTTGCACTGCAGGACCTATCACCCGCGACCATCAGTAGACATTTCTGGACTTAGTGGGATATGGAAAACCAAGTGGGATTTCTGGGAGAGGGGCAGAAGTATGTGTTATACAAGAAAATGAAAGTTTTAATCTGCACAGGAAAAATTGACTCTAGCCGTAAAATGTGTTGTGAGTACATAATGGTGGAGATAATTCAGTTTTTATGGCCACACTGGACAGCTTTGCATGTTTGCAGCTCCAAATGGCAATAAGAGAGAGTTTGAAAAAAAAAAAAATCTGAAATCCTGTAATGTGCTGCTCTGCTGGCACACAACAACACCCACTGATGCCAGAGTAAAACAAACATTACATAAATAAATGTAGCTGTTTGTAGACAAGATTATACATTTAAATTGTTTGCTTTGGCTATTTTGATTCCTACATTTTGCTGATTGGGTGTAAAATACTGTGAATAAGCAAATGTGTCCGATCCAACCACAAATTTGCGAATAAGACAAACATTGAGGAATTAGGAATAAAACTGTATGTAGCTGAACATTACATGGCTTTTTAAGTGTAAGTATATGAGTCTATACCCATTGTTCTGCATTTTCCTTTCGTTCTTTCATTGACTCTGGCAGATTTGACCTCCAATTCGACCTCCAAATCAGTCAGCTGTATGAGCTAGTGCTACTGCTAGCACCCCAGTATCCCTCTCACACAGTCTGCACACGTCTAGCACTAGCCGTTAACCTGAGCAGCTCCTCGGCACTGCAGCTGCGCCAACATCTGTGCTCACTGTCGTCTTGATCCGCCCCATTCCCTCCAATAACCTGCCCTCCCTCTGATGGGTATGAATAAAGGAGGGAACAATCTGGATTCTCTGTTGCACAACATGCCTCTGGGACAGAACACATATCAATAATAGATTTACCAGCGTTCAGCTTTTCCTTAGTTTGTTTTTGGATCATATTTCCTCAGTGGTTCCGAATATGTATGAAATGGTATATTTTGCAATTTTTGTTTTTTTTTTTTTTTTAACAGTTTTTGGGCTGCAGAGAGTCAGATTAAGATTGCATTAAAAGTTAAGGTGTTAGACTGAAAACCAGTAGAGTGCACTTCTTTAGCTTTGCTCAGTAAGATAAAGGAAACATTTATTTACCAATGCCGGTTTATTACAAATAATATGCTCTTAAAAACAATACCATCCGTCTCCCCTACATTCACAGCTGCAAATATTTCCCTCCCTTTGGTTTAATTTCCTTTGAACAGACTTAAATTTCTTGCATGTTTCTTGCATCTTAAAACTGTATTGTAGATGAACAATTATTACTATTATCCCCATGGTGGGCGGGGCTTGTGTCTAGGTGGGGAGACAAGCTCCTCCTACCATGGGAGAGTTATGTCAGGAAGGGCATCTTGCATTAAAAACTGTGCCAAATTGCCATTGCATCTGCTGTGGCAACCCCTTGGGGAAATGCAAAGGAGCAGCTAAAGGTGCTTTTATTACAGTCCACATTTTGTCAGATCACTAAACACACATCATTTTTTAATAAATCATCTTTATCCTTGTAGCCATGGCCTGAAGCAGGCCCCAATTTAATGTTTGTCTCAACATTGGACCATAAATATACAATAAACATCATGTTGATTAATGACTTGACATTAGCTACATAGATCAACAGTTAATGAAAAAAAAAAACGATGTATGAAGTCATACATGAGAAAGAAAGACAACCTTTATTAGTCCCCACAAGTGGGGAAATTCTAAATTCTGCACGCTGTTGTTAATGTACACAATTCCACAGGCAGGTCTGAATACATACACGCATGCGCAGACAGAACCAGTATACATGCATCGTTGGAGAGATGATCAGAGTGAGAAGGGCGCCAGGGGAGCAACGTAGGGGGCTTGGTGCCTTGCTCAAGGGGTGAACCAACACCTCTCCAGCTTTGAGTCCACACTCCATATATAGTGGTCTGTGTAGGTCTTGAACCAGCAGCGTTCTGCAATTCTTCCAGCTTGCACACGTATTATGTTCTGAGTGAGTCTTGAACCGGAGCTCTCTTGTTTTCAAACCAAGTCCCAACGGACTGAGCCACTGAGCTGTAAGAGTTTTTCATGGATACCTATACAACTGGATGTCTTTTTGACATAGAAATTGCCCCCTAATGGCCATTAGAAACAATCCAGGTTTAAGGCATCACCCATATGTCACTTTATCCCGAAGTTTATTGTGAATTTTAGGAAAATATTGTATTCTTGACATATGTTTTCCTTGGATGAAAATAAATATCAAGAAAAATGTAAATGGACATAACACCACAGTATTTATTCTCTGCCGTTACTGTTGTGGCACTCACTTGTCAGTGAAGATGACTTATAGACGGTTTAAATCTTGCTTTTAATCAAAACCACTTTAGTCAAAAAGGGATTGTTGTAACATCTGCAGTAATTTGTATTTCGCGGCATAGCTCTTCTTTAGGATCTGACGCCATCTTCCTGACCTGCACGCACATATGTGGAAAGTGTAAGGCAGGGAGAGCACACTTCCCTGCTCTTCCACAGAAAGCCAGAGACAGGGAGAGCATCAGCCAAAGAACAACAAAGAAGGCATCAGTGGCAAAGAATGTATGATAGAATAAGTCAAAAACAGCATGAAAATGAAAGCTGGGGTGGAGGTGGGTTTCAAAGAGGCGTGCAGAGGCAGTAGCATGTGCAGGCAGTGTAATGCAACTAAAATACGTCAGCCTGTATCAGCTGAAGTATGTGGATTACAGGCTGAGTTTTACTCTGCAGCCTGCCTGAACTAAGGTTATGGTCAATTCACGAATCACAATTGAGTTACCAATGAATGTCTGTTATTAAGATAAGTACTGCATGAGCGAAAAAAACTTTTATACAGGGCCAGCATGTTTCTAATAGAATAACTGCCCAATATTGCTTTAACAGTTTAACAGATGCATATGCATATGTTAAATGGCAGATATGTATAAGCAATGGGTTTATTAAACTAGACATGACAGATGCGTATAATAAAATGGCCAAAGAAAAAAAAATGCTGTCTTGACCTTTAACCTGAAAGCCTGTAAGCTCACTGCATATTTGCACACATGCATAGTTAGAGCAGAAGAACAAGAGACACCAGAGACTATAGCATAAGGCATGTTCCTTGTGTTATGACTTTAAGCATTTGATATATTAGTTCTCTCTGCACAGAACTTTAAAAACCTCTGTTTTCACTGTTATACAGTGGCAAATAACTATAATTAAATTTTAAATATAAAGTGATGTGTAAGCAGGAATTACTTAAAAGCATGCGATTAAAATGGTCACGAGCTTTTATTATGAAATGAAGAAATTGCAGCTGCTGTTAAATCCTGTTTGTAGATCCTTTATTTTGTTCATTGGAAGCCAAGAAAAACACAGTCTCGCCCTGCATGATACTACGCTTGGTAAGGTAATATACTGAAAAATCCCTTCCAGTTGCATCTTGGCACTGCACAACAGGCATGTAGGCGGGACCATGTTAATATGGTGTGAGACTGCTAATGGCTTTATGATTGGATAATTAGAGGAAGGTGGGTAATTAGGAGAGTAGTCTGTGCTTGGCTTCCCTGCTGGAGTGAGTAGGAACAGGAAGACTCCATGCTGGCTGTTGAGGGGTGTTTATGTGTGTGAGTGGGAAAGTGTGTGTTTTTTGCTACTGGCTAATAGTATAAATCCTTGCTGTGCCAGTTTAAGATTCCAGACTTTAAAAGAGGGTTGCACTGAGTTCAAGAAAAATGGTTCTTACTGTATGTGTAGCTAAGCTGTATGATGCAAAAGCCTTAAAAGGTGAAAGTACGACTGAAAACCTTAATGTTTTTAGTTTATGTATCAGGCCAAAGGCTGATGTATATTCCACTGTTTTTGACCAAATGTGCATTTTTTTTTACCTTATGTGTTAACCCCTATAAGTAACGCTTACTACAAGGGAACCACACCAGAGTAATAGTTTTAAAAAATACATAACTAGGATTTATATTTGTCTTCTATTTAATGATCAAAAGTTGTCTTTTGCAATGAAAAACTTAAAAAGCATCAGTTGTGTGACTTCTGGCTTATGTTTTGCCTTGTAATAAAACAAGAGTGACACCATGACCTAAATCAAGAACCACTCTTTGGATGAAAATAAATGCTTTTCTATTCCTCCTTATGAGAATATGAGTCAGGAAATGCTCCAGAGTCTGGCAGAATTCGACGTTTTCACTCCTCTCAGTCCCCTTTAGTTCACCGGTCCACCCTGCTGCTTTAAGAGTGTGTTTTTAATCCTTGAGAAAATGACTGTGAAGCTAACGACTTCTCCCTCCACCCGTCCACCATCTCCAGACATCATTAAAGCTCAGGCTATAGCCCCGGGCTGCGCATGAACCCCTTCTTCAAACTGTACACTTTATCCATAATTCAGCTATCTATCCTGAATTATTCAAGCAAATAGTAGGGAAAATAATGGACTTCACTGAATCTTACTTACACATAAAACTGTTTTAATGTTGATTTGAATTTTTGAGGCTTTCTGATGCAGCGAGAGAGGGGGGCTTAAGTAGCATACGTGGCCTGCTATACCTCAACCCCGATCAGAGCAGGGGAGGATGGCGTGGCTCACAAATGCATTAACACAGGCTCAGGGTGGTAAATGGATGCACATAAGTATATGAAAAACCCACAACATAACACAGGTTTAAATCAAAGATAAACATTTTCAAACGCATACCTTTTCTGACTGAATAAAAAAGTTTCTTCTGTATGGAGTCCAAGAAAAGTTCTCTTTCTTCCCTAGCCTGACCAAGCAGACAGTACAACTTTACTGTATATCTCAGTATTCATTGCATGTGATGACTTGTAGCATGACACTGTGGGGCTACCTCCCTCTCCATCCTTGTGTAGCCTCTCCTCATGTCTAAAGAGGAGAGAGGCGCACATGCAGCAATGGCCCCCACTTGATAGCTTATCAGAAAAAGGCTGAATTAACATTAGTTGCTTACTTACCATACCATAAGCCCTAGTGTTAAATCATTTACTCCCTTTGGAGTGGGTAAGGCCATGCAACTTTTATCGCGGGAAAAGAATCAGAATTCCCCTGGATAGGAGAAGGGTGGCTCATGCATAAATAAAGCATACAGTACATGCAAGCACTATAACCTTGCTCAGGGGTTTTGCTGGAAGCACAGAGCACATTACTTAGAGGTTTTTTTTTTTTTTTTACTGTATCATATAGAGACTGTAAGCCTATGCTTTATAAGAGGGCCTTTAGTGTAGTGGGGCTGAGTTGGAGGAGAATGCATCCAAGGCAAACTCAGGAACTTGGGAAAACACACAGGAAAATTTCCTTGGGTCATACACACCAGCACGCTTCTGCATATTTTCACTATCTTTCTTCCTTTCTCTTTTCTGCTTTTGAAAACACACATATGCACAAACAGGGGCATGCACACTGAAAGCATCTGGTATCATTTGATTTCACTACCTACCCCCTTCAGCTTTTCAAAAGTCCTTTCAAAAACATGTTTGCTTTTCATGCAAAGAGGCAAATTATCAGACCTGGGAGTATTTTACAGACCTGTAAAAAAGGACATTCTTATACAGCTAATTAACAACCAAAATTTAAAAAAATGTGACAACAACTTCATTATGTTTAATAAGTGTCTTGAATATAGAGTGCAGATGGGAGGACACAAATGAAGACACAGGAGTAAGAATGAACAAACTGAAAATGTACCTTCTATTACTAAACAAAACAATATAAAGCGAAGCGTTCACGGGAACAACACAGAGAAACATATATGGGAGGTAAACATGTGTGACAAAGACTAAGGGAAAGCCCAGATTACTGGGGTGGACAATCAAGACAATGTGACAGGAGAGGAAGTAAAATTAAGCACAAAACACAAGAGACAACTAATTATCAAAGTAAAACAGGAACTAATGTGACCCTAACTACTGAACACAGTCAGTCAATGTATGGCTGCTCCCTTGCATTCTCCCCAAGGGTCGCCAAAGCAGATTAAACCACATTGATAATTTGGCAGAGGTTTAACGCTGGATGCTCTTCCTGATGCAACCCTCTCACCATGGAGGGTTGCAAAGGTAAGGAGTAACCCACTACACTAGGGGATCACTAAATACAGTCAAACTATGTGTTTAGTCTCCTCTGTTTTTTTAGTATGGTTTGAACACAGAGTCAAACTATACTGAAAAAAAATGAGGAAACTAAACACAAATAACAGCTTAGATAAACAGCAACTAGAACTGAAATCCAGCAAAACTAAAAAAGCAAAAATTACAAACCTTAAATTAAGATTAGATAAGAACCCTTAAGCAATTTACAAAAATAAGTTAAGAACGCAGTTTCACAAGCAGAAATGTCCTTATAGATGAATGAATGAATCAGTCAATCAATTAATGAATCTATCATTGAACGAACACGTTTATTGTCACTGTAAGCAGAGCAAAGTATGAAACTCTAAATGCAGCTTCATATGGTGTTTAAAATCGTACATAGAAACACGGGATAATACTGAATAAAATACTATTAAAAAATATGTAATAGATATAAAGTAGCTACAAATAGTAAAATTAATAATAATATATATACAGAGTAAAATCTAGCAATAACTTTGATTTAAAAAAAATAAAACTTCAAAGAACACACCCTAAAACAGGGTTTGCCAAATCTTCCTGACCTACAAAATGTGTATGGAGCTGCAAAACATGTTTGGACCTTATAATACCTTATCTTAGCTATTGAATTTTGTTTTGTTTTATCTTCATTTTCTTCCTGTTGTAAAAAAAATAACTTCTCAACGTTGGGATACATAAAGTGTATCATCTCTTACATTGTCTAAATGAAGGGGATATATTTTTTTAAGTATGAATTAGCATATCAACATTACTAATAGATGCAAATAATTAAAATCTGTACCATACGTGAACACTCTGCGGTGGGCTATTTGTGATTGTTTAGTACTTTAACTTTTTATTTTTTAGAATAATATCATGTTTTGTTTCATTTATGAAACAGAGAACAATAATAAGTGAAATTGTTTCCTTGTTATTTAGGTATATATTTGCATTTATGTGCTTTGAAACAGAGTAGCTATAAACTTATGCAGGCAGTTTAAGTCCTACTTGTTTGTGCAAATGAATCAAAATAAAAGGAGCATATTTTGATGATAAATAAAATAACTACTGGCGTAAGTACTTTAAATTTCATAAAAGCAGACAAAAAAGAGGAAAGTTCAAATTTGATTTTGACTGAAGTCTTGCTGCAGATTAAATATACCAGTAAGCCAGTGGCGCTGGTGGTGAAAGCAAAGAATTTGTCAATGCACTGTTAAATTCTCATGTTTTCCTTTTTGTTTTAATTCTCCTGGATTTGGAATGTGTAGTTGAGGGACTAAAAAGCCAGTTATGTGTATACAAAACAGTTTCCCCCCTGGGATTAATAAAGTATTCTGATTCTGATTCTGACCCCTGCCATGATACAGGAGATGTAAGAATACTAAATAAAAAGTGTGAAAGAACTAATACCAGGGAATTACCAAAAGAAGAACAGAAACACTGGAAAAGTTAAATATGCTAACTTTTCTATATTGTTTTTTCTTTTTGCCAATTTGATTAAACCTAAAATACAAGTCAATAGATGTAGAGAGAGGGTACAGATCTTCTCTCCATATCCAACCATCCAACCATCCAACCATAACTGTGCAAAACCATACCAAAAAAAAAACTACGCAGTTTTTATTTATGGAAGTATCATAGGTGCATCATTGACACAATATCAGTATTTAATTATAATTAAATAAATAAATTATTTAATCATAAACAGAATTAGGTCTTTAGATTTTCTAGTATCTTCTTAAAAGTTTTTTCTATAAGCTATAAAGAGTTCTCCTAGCAGACATGTCATCAGTCCCACAAATTAGTAAGTATATACCTACGCTACTAATGGTTGCTTTTAAAATATAGATAATTGACATTTAATACTTGTGCTACAGTGGTGTGGTTTATGCTTCAAAACCTTCAGGCTAGGTAGCATGGATTGCAATAGGTAGTTTTAGCCTTTTGTTATCATTATTTTCAATAAAAATGGATACTATAGATGCTATAAACACTATATTATTTTTCAAGCACCATTAGGATTTTACTCAAACCCACACACAGAAGTACAAACATGAAGTGTTTTGTTTCTGCTTGACTGTTATAAATTACATGCATGTGATTTCATAATTCGTATAATTCGTATGTTGACTTACTACCTGTCAGCAAGGTTGTAGGCATCAGCCAACATTTTTTTATATGATGAGCTAAATTGCTATTAACCACTGTGATCTTTACACCCATTAAAATAGATTTTCAGACATTGTTTGACTACAGTCCAGAACTGACTCTTGTGGATTTCATGTAGACCTGCGCCACTCTAGGAGCTCTATCTTTTTCCTGTATACAATTTAATCCCATGTCTCTGCCTCACATCTATATGGATGTAGACAAGAGAAACAAGGGACAGGGTCACAAGAGAAATGGAGACGTGCATGTGGGAGGAGCGAGGGATAGAATGACTGGGGTGTAAAGAGCAGCAGAAAGAAGTGAGCAGTAGATCACAGCAAGGTGAAGAGGAATGAGACCCAGACGTGAGAACTAATTTGACACATTTGCCCAGAATTCCAGCACCGTCTGCCACTATCAACACATTTACCCTCTTTGTCTTGTTATCGAGGGAGATGAGGCCTCTAAGGTCTAGCATAGGTCTGGCAGATCAAAGAAGGTACTTTTCCAGTGGAGGCAGTCATCCAAATGCACAACCCCTTTCTCTCTATTCATAGAGGAGAAAGAGAGATACAGCTAAAGAAAAGTGAGACTGACAGTCATTTTCCTGTACTGGGTAGGGGGTAACATGTGAGTACATTGTATTTCACCATATTGGAAGCATATGAGGTTTGCTTGTTTTTTTCCTTCCATCTGTTTAGATCACACTAAGTCTTTATCTGATTTTTTTTTTTTTTCCTGCATCTGAATTGCTGTTTTTTTACAGCGTGTCAAATGACTTCCAAACTTCATTTTTTTCATTTCCTTCCTTTTCTTATTATCGTCGTTTCTCCATTAAGAAACCCTCTTAAGAAAGATAATCACCGATAATGTTCAACACAAACTGGCCTCTGATAGGATACCACATGTGGATATGTTTTTGATTGAAGGCTATCCAACATTTTGCTTTGAGTATTGCCCTACTGACCTCACATGGTAACCTTAAAACAAGCTGACCACTATTTATGAAGTCACCGCAGGCGCTGAGGCAACAGATGGTGAATGTGTGCAGTTTGTATTGGCTGGAGTAGAGCTTCTGTGAGGATACAAGCGCAAACTGATAGGAATTGTTGGTAACTCTCTCAGTCAGAACTCAACAAATGAACACACACTCTGAATCCATACACGTGGGCATAAGAAATAGCCAGTTAGATGTCTTGAAAGTGTACAAATGTTTACAGAAAGTCAGAAAAAACTGTTTGGTGCTCTGGTTCTGTTTGGCCAGAAATCCAGCTTGTGTGTGTGTGCCAACTTTCATAAGCAGTTATTTATAACATTCCATGGCTCAAACCATGAAGACCAATGAGCTTTTATGTTTCAACTTCTTAACTCAAATGTAACTCACTGGCTTCTTTAATCCTGGGTGTTAACATTACCATATTCCAGCCAACATTTAAAGTAAATGTAGGTATACATATATTCTCTCCACAAAAATAATTCAGGAACAGAGTGGTCCTATAGGCTAAAGTCTGTAAGAATATTTATTACTAGTATTGTTGTCAGTGTAACATCCATAGAATAATTATTAACTCCTATTATACAAATTCGGAGTGTAAACAAATAACCACAGCTTTTCAATAATGTTGTCACTTTTTAAAAATGTAAATCAAAATCCACAGTATTCTTTGTTGCAGGTTTTCCTCTTGCAGAAACAGGTGAGTCAATCATACATAACAATGCAAAAGGTAAATGCTAATTTAATGTGTCACAATAAAATCCCCCTTTCTCTTAGTGCCTTTCCACCAGGTGTCTGATGTAACTCCAGTATTTAATATGAAATAAGATCAAAATGCGACAGCACAATAATGCTGTTGGTTTAAAACAGAATAGATAAATATTCCTCCAATAGATTCCCAAAAAAAGTCTCCTTTCATGATGGACTTTTTCTTCTTTTACTATAGAGGGTCATCTGCAGTGAGTCCCCCCCCCCCCTTTTTACTCACATCAGCAAATCTCCGGGAACAGGGAAGGAGGTACACCCTGCTCCATTTAATGAGATCAGCAGCAGACTTTCAGAGTTGGAGAGTCAATATTTGAAAGTGACTTGGCTCTGAAATGTGTTCTGTAGCATCATGGAGCACCGGTTCTAACTTGTGAGCAATGAGGTGAATGACAGTCTGGTTAGGGTCCATGCCTTCACACTGTAGTGTGGCTGCTCCATCCACTACAGAGCCAACAAACTGTGAGTATGGCATTTCTTCAGAGATGCCCTAACTACAGAACAACAAGTTGAAATAAACTGCAAAACTCACCTTTATAGGGAATTCTGATGTGGATGATCTGCATGTTTATGCTCAGCGAAATTGTTTCTTGAGGGTCCTGTAAACACTGAAGCTCCGAATGCATTTAATTTTTCTTTTCATTTAGCTAGTGATAGTTTTCATGCTGTAACAGCGGTGTTTAGTGAGAAAAGGTGGAGCAGAACGGGATCTGTAACATCCCCGTTCTAGGCAGTGTCATCCCTACTGTCACAGCAGCGCTGACAGTGAAAGCCCATTTCTGATATGACTGTTGTTCCCCACTGGAGATAGAAAAATAACACAGAGGCAGGGATATGTAGAACAGAGGAAGGGAAATCCCCACCGTCCCCCCCAAGAAAACTGCACCCTGCATATATTTATGCAGTTATCATATCCATACCAAGGTTCACGTTTACCGAAAACAAAACCATTAAATATTGACAAGCACTGAACAGATTGTCCATCAATGTCTTCACCAAAGTGCACAGTAATCTATTAAGAAGTTGCTGAGAAATTTCAGTCTTGAGTCCCAAATGTCAATCTGCTGACTGTGCCATTGGGGATCACCACAGTCTTCATCCTGGGACCGTGTGATGTCTGTAGAAAACTTCAAGGCGATCTATCTTTACTTTAAAACATATTTCCGTCTGGACCAAAGTCACGAGCCAACTGACCAATACTTCCGCCCCTACAGCTGCTACCAGAGCTGAAATAACACCAGGTTAAGACAGATGCCGCAGTGTCTGCTAAGCTGTATATTCCAAAAAAAAAAAAAAAAAAAAATACTTGAAATAGCTATTTAATATCTTTGCTGCATACTGTGCGTCCTCTTGTGTGAACATTACCCTTGCATTTTTATTAAGGAACTTAGGAACAGTGTGTTAGAAACCATTCCAAAAATATCTGCACTGCTTGTGAATTCCATGACTGATTGCATCCAGACTAAAACTGGAGGGGTTTTGTTACTACAACGCTATGTTCTCACTATCTGAGCTGCCTATTAGCAACCTTTGTCTCCCCTAATGAGATATTCTCCGCAAAATGTTAATTACTAAACACAGGGCCGAGTGGCTTCCAGTACTGACCCCATTCTGATTGAACTTAATAACAATTACTGTAGCTCCCTGCGAAAGTGGGTTAAGAGAAAATGAGGTTGTACAGCGACGAGCAACTCAACTATTGAAACAAAGGAAAAACCATTGTCCAAGTTAGTTTAAGGAAGAGTTGACAGTGAAGGTTTTTCTTCCACTTTACTGTTATATTACAATCATAACGACAGAAACATGTAGAAACATGTAGTGCCAGTTTGTTACGCTCCGTTTTTTTGGCACAGCCTGTGGGATGCTTGTTTACACAAGTTTTGGCGTAATTCTTTTTTTTTTTTTTTTGAAGGGTTGCCAGACTAAGTGACTTGTGTGTGTTTGTGACCGACACACGTAAAGAATGTGTGTTTGTCCGCACTTTATGTAGGTCTGAGCCGGTGTGTGTTTATATGAATCCATGCAGCTATATTCTAGTGTTTGCATGGCTTTAAATCCACATATATCTGCATGAATCCAGGCCTGTGTGCTTTTTAATGGCACACAACTTCTCTGTGGGCTCAGCTATGAATAACAGTAATTGTTCAACCCACTCCCTGTCTATTCCCTTTGTGCCCCTGCCAGCTGGCATCTGGAGGCCTCCGACAATAATATTCACCCTCCAATGCGTCACCATGGCCCCTCCCTCCGTGCGCACACACACACACACACACACACACACTATACTGTCAGTGGTCACATGACCGTCCAGCTGCGCACACATAATTCCTCAGTCATCATTATAAGCTTAGATGATGCTTGGTTTTGTCACACCTATGGTCGTATGCCCAAAGAACACACACATTAAGTTAATATAAGGCAAGCATGCCCTCCATGCAAACCCACACATATATTACTGCCATAAAGAGGTCTGCCAAGGCTAGTGTATGACAGTATACTGTGCATATATTTTACCTGTGACTACACAATAAAGTCTGCTTCGCAGTCATATACACACACCTTAATTGTGTAGCTATAGACAACATAGGTAGCATGCGCTGTCTCACACACACACACACACACTCACTCACATACACTCACACATACATATAAGGAGCTCCCCTCAGAACCTCTCAACCCCCAGTCCAGCGTTTTCCAAATGATCTCATCAGATTAGCCCCAGATTGCTACCTATTACAGCTCGCTACTTATTTAGCAATTTAGCTAGGGGGAAAATTGCCCCCGCTTGATGGCTAATTTTCAGAGGTGACATTTTACCACATTGGGCTGCAGTGCTGAGGGGACTGTTGTTGGATAGACAGGGGGTCCAGTTGTAGTAGAGCCATTAAGGCTAAATGATCCCCTCTGACTTGATTTACTGACAGGAGTCTTCACATTGTAACAAGTGTGGACAGAGCAGGCTGAAAGGTGAGGGACGTGAATGGCGGTGCTGTTGTCGCTCGCAGCAAATGTGCTTCATGCTCTGCAGTTTCGAGCTTAATGCGTCTCGGTCATGTGATACGGGTGCTGTTGTGTCTGTAAGTCTGAACGGTTTTGGGTCCCTCCATGTTTTTCCTCAATGAAAGCTGCAGGATGGTACGAGTAGCAGGATATGCTACTGCGTAATCTTTAACTTTCCAAAGTTAAACAATAAAAGAGATTTTTGAACATATTTCAAAAAGAAATATTGCATTTAAATAAGTAGAAAGTTTCTGAATTTAATCATCTGTATGTCTTTGAATTTGTGTATTTTTCTGCTTCCTAAAATGCAAAAATGGTCTTAAATGATCTTAAACAACAGCTCAGTGTATAGTGTGGGCGTTCTGGTGTTACAGTATACAAAGGCATAGAGGGGCCCGAAAATAGTGATGCATCGATCCAACTTTTCCTTTGCAATTCTGTTACTGGTTCTTGTTTGACCCCCAAATTTAAAATTCATTTCCTCTGCTGTATGTAACTATCTTCCGTACTAAAACTCAGGTGGTGCCTTCCAGTGACTGGAAGGATGTAAGCAATGACCCTTTTTTTAAAAAGACATTTTAGAACAAACTGCAATCAACATGGATTGGTTACCTTTGGATCGGTTTGATAAGTTCAGTATCAGCACTGAAAAAATATTGGATTGTGGCGTCCCTTCCTGAAATGGGCCTCAAAATGGGGCTGTCAATGACAAATTTAAATTTTTATTAAAAAATAAGCGTTAAAATGCATATAAGGGTGCTGTGTGTATTGATACAGTTTACAATTAGTACTACCGCAAAATGGAATGGACTTTGATGAAATTTCTAATCAGAACTATAAACCTTACTATAGCACTGGGTGAGAGGTCAAGTTAAGTCACTTTTATTTATAAAGATAATTCTCATGAAATTGTTGCTAAATGTGTGCTATGGCCTTATGTAGCAAAGTAAGATGAAAGCAAAAAGGAGGCCTTAAAAGGCCCATTGAGGCCTAATTTATGTGAGCCCAAATTTTAGGTACACAGGCCACTTTTCAGTTAATTTAAATTCTTTCAAATTGGGACCACTCTTGAAAAAATTCTCCATGCAGATATCTGATATGGAACCTGATTTTCTCATCATTAATAATTTAATCATCTTTTAAACCAATTATTTATTATAATTTTACCCCATGTGCATTCACTTTTTTGGTCTAGAACCATCTTGTTTTCATAACTAGTACAATTAGTAGAATTTTTACTCAATACTGAACATCTAGGGCCCAAAACTTTTAATTTTTACCCTGACAGTATAAAGGTAATGCCAAGACTTCCCGTTTTAGTGGTTTTGATCTGCTGCCACCCACACTAAGAATGCATTTACCCCTGGTCCTGTAAGGTGCATTGGCTAATAGCATCTGCTGCACCAAATGGGATCTGTTATGCTGATGTGAAAGTGCATCAATAATCCCTGGTGAGTTATGAACTGACCACGATTATTGCCGAGAGACTGCAGGAAATCCGTTTGAGGCTGTAAAATATAAAACCATGACATTGTAAATATGCAGCCCATTAAAAACAGCCAGCTGACATTGCCAAAAATAACCCTAACACACTGTCCAAGGCAGAAATATGGATTATCGCCTCATGCAATACAGTTCTCTTTATATCTTTCATGATCTGTAAAACTCCCTCTGCTCTCATTTATAATGAATGGAAAAACCTTATGTACAGCGTGTTTTATGCTATGCTGATGATGTCCATAGAGGGCGGCTTTATAGCTGTGAGTGTTTTTGTGCGTTGGTGCCTGCTTGTCCCTCTGCCTTAGACGTTATTTGTCAGCTGAGATCATAGATAGATAAAGCCTAAAACAAATTTAAGCCAGAGTAATTATCATTTCATTCATCTGATAAAACACCGAAAAGTAGCATAAATCATGCGTAAGTCAAGCTGTATTACTGTGTTGAAAAAGTCACAGTGAAAAGAAAAAAAACTGGAAATTACTACTTTTTACCAAGAAAGTACTCCACAGATAAGACCTATAAGAGAGCTATAAAATAGTGGCTTTAGGTTTTGCTGTCAACATTAAAGTGAAAACATATTTTATTAAACTATATTTTGTTACAATCAATTAAAACATAGGCAACAGCTGATTATATAGAAGGCAATTACAGTACATATGGGAGAATTGATGGTGTATGATCTCCCTCAGCAAATAGTGCTAATAGGGCTTTACAGTCATTTTTAAGGTCTTGCCTTGCTCAGTCATGTAGAAGTGGATCTCAGTTCGCCATGAGCGTTGGATCTGGTCATGCACGTGAATGTTTGCACACAAGACCGCACCCATCAGTGATGGGCCAGTCCTGGAGTACACTTCTACAACACTGCACTTTAAATCACTGAAAGTCAGCAAAAATAGGATTTGGGGCATGTTCACTTGGCTTTCAAGGACTTCTTTTGCATGGTGGCGTAATAATTTTGGTTTCAAAGCTCATTCCTATCCTTGAAAACAGCAGTTGACAAAACATTATTACCACATGGTATAACACATTAAAAACTCAAATTTAGCCTTGCTATTTCAGAAAATGTGCAACTTCCCAAAAATCCTGATTTATGATGCTGTATGCCTGACATCAATTACAAACATAGAATTAAATTTTTAAAATATGGCTTTTTAAATCGCTTTTATAGAGTGGAGAAGGTGGAGGGTAACTTCTTAATTATCTGATGTTCTCGTATACTTTGAGGCACAGACAAAAGACAATGAAAGACAGACAAGCAGTCACAGAAGCATCCTTTTTTGCACGCTGATTAGCTGCACTGAGGCATTCATAGAAGCAAAACAGTGGCATTATGGCCCTAATGATGACCAATTTGAAGACCCCTGAGGACCTCAGCTGTGTCCAGGGCCAGATGTATTGGCCCATGATGAGCTTAACCAAGCCTATTTATCCATGCACTTTCTTCCCAGTCTGTAACAGCCAGCCACACGCAAACACATATGCATAATGGAGAAATAATGGAATCGTCTAATAATTTGTTTGGGCCAGAGACGAAAGTAAAGGGATGGCGAGCCGGAGGCTGGGTTTCTAAATGACATGCCCCTGTGGCCTAACACGATTAGAATTTAAACTATGAGACCGTGGAGCCCTTCTTCAGGGGTCGAGATGAAATATTGAGATTGCCGCAATGGCTTTTGCTCTCTTCCCAGCTTCCCGCGACATTCCCTCACTCTGACACTTGTCTGCCAATCAAAGTGATGGACAGCTAACACGGTGGGAACAAAGATGAGGTCCGCTGAGCCAGTTTGTTTTAGTCGGCCTGCTGCTGAAGGAGGTTGAGTGACACCTCGACGCCTAGACACACATTGCTTTACTGAAGTGATGTTGTGGTGTTCATTTTTGTAGTAAAATCATGTGGTAGAAATGTCAGTCTCTATTCTATTCTATTCTATTCCAAAGTGTTTCCATCACAGACATGTTCTCCTCACAACCGTGACACCACTTTTTAACAAACTTTTATCTGGAAAAGCTGGAGGGAAACATGGTGGAGGGAAAAGCTGTGTTGGAATTTCTCTCACTTTGTCTCTCTCTCTCTCTCATGTTGAAGTATGAACCACAGAAACGGTGTTTGGCATAGAAGCAGAAGCTCATGATTATTTGAATATTTTCTCCCTCATGAATAATACAAAACATTGCTTGCTGGACGGGGATCGGATCTCTCTCTCTTTCTGTCTGTCTCTCTCTCGGTGTGTGCATGGAAGTGTGCATGCATGTGCACCTGTGCTCAAGCAAGTAAGTACTTTTTTGCATATTGGTCTCTCTCTCCTTTTGCAGCTGCATGTCTATTTTATGCATATGTATAGGTTTTATTATGTCTGTATGTGTTTAGAGAGAGAGAGTGTGTGCGGGGGTTAAAAGGTTGCCAGTTTCCTTCCTCCAGGGTGGGAGACTGCCAGTGAACATATGTTTATCTCTGTGATCTCTTGGCCCACCAGCCATATATGCTCACAGTGTGTGTCCCCTCAGACTCTGCTAGTGCCAGGAGAGCAAACATGTTGATGTGGAGTCTGAGTGAAGACGAGGGAGCTGCATCCAAAAAGGAACTGTGGCAGCTACTTGGTGTACAGAGGTTTAAACTCTTAGCTTGCTGCTGCTTTACAACACCCTTTCTAGGGTGGTCTGTCATAAAATTGTGGTCCTTACTTTTGAGTTTGTGTTTGATCCAGATCGAATTATTGATAAATTGGAGTATATAAACTATGTGGTGAAATCCAAAAAACAATATTTAAAACTGACAACTACATAAACAAAGATTTATCTCATTTTTTTTAAATTGTTGCTGTCATGGTCCCCCTGTCCTCTAGGTTCAGACCTGTCCTTCTATCTTTTCTCACTACCTGCCATTTATACACTGCCATTTATGATTGTAGATGCATAGATATCCCATTCTTCCTCCACACGTCAAAGAGCAGTTGGTGAAGCTGGACCTTAGTGCTAATATCTTCCGTCTTCGATTGGGGTTTAGGGGGCTCTGGACAGAGGCAGCACCTTTAATGTGGGGTGGACAAGCATCACTGGTCCTCATTCATCTCCTAAATCTCTCACATAAACTGCTTCAGGCGGCAGGCAAAACCATGTGAGGGGGTAGTGTCTCCACTGAGCTACTGGGTGGATGAACTGCAGCAGCAGCCAACGGCCAAGGTCTCCAAACACACTAAATGGCCAAGTGGATAGCCTGAGGGCGATCCACATCATATTCATGGTCTTCTATCTTCAGCTCTTCTAAGCAATTTCCCCCCTGGGATTAATAAAGTATTCTGATCTTGATACCTAGCTTTCTCTTTTTGGGTAGGGCTCATTAAGTCTGATTGCTCAGTCCTTAGATGTGGGCGTGTCTGGGGTGGAGTGTGGCGACTCACCTGTTCCTGATGGTCCATCAGCTGGATATTTGAGCCAAGCAGTTTCTTCCACACCTCAATAGAACATTAAGCTGCACACAATATAGTAAGCCTGGCTAAGTTATATTCATGTCTTGTTGCATCTTGCTTTCTGCACATGCTTATGTATTCTCTCTGTTGCTCCTCTAGCCCAACCCAAGACGCCCACCTGGATAAGCACATGAGACCCTGCCTCTCACTGGAACCAGGACTGTTTGTTGGACTTAAGCTTCTCTCTGTGGAAACTGGACTTACCGCTGGATCACTCTTTTGGACTCACCCATCTACTTCCCAAGCCTTGCACATTCTCTATGATTCTTGTGAACAGTGTTTTTTTTTTTTTGCATCCTGTTTATTAAACCATCTTAAACTTTTACATCTGTGTCTGTCTGCATTTGGGTCTGCAGCCATCCACTGTGACCGTTGCTTAGTTGTTCGAGCTAAAGATTCTGCTGAATAACATGCTATCAACAACTTGACTGTGACATATATTCTTATGCCCAAATGGTGAAATCATTATCACCTGCCATGTCTTTGCCACAGCCAGCTAACTTTTGGTTTCCATGTTGTGTACAGCTTCAGGCTCTGCTGGGTCTTTTTTGACTTTACTCGTAGTAATGTTTTCATACTAATTTGTGATTTTCAGTGTAATTGGCTTAAACTATCATAATCGCATTCAAGATTTCACTGTGAAATGCAAGTAAAAATAAGAAGTGTCACATTGTTGTCAAACTGAAGAACTGCAATTAAAGCTACTCTAATCAATACATCCCATATCTAGTGATGGTAGTAAGAACTGTGACTGTAGTCTCACTGTTTTTGCTTTTATTGCACAAAACTTTGCATTTTGTCCTCATGAACTTTGATGAATTTTGGTGGAAAAACTTAGATAAATCCATCCAACAGCACAATGAAAAACTTGGCAGTTATCTTGTTAGTGCAGTTCAAAGATTTATCAGCTAAAGAGCCCAGTACAGTTAGGTCCATAAGTTTTGGGACAATGGCACGTTTTTGCATCTGTACACCACCACAGTGGATTTAAAATCCACCCCAATCAAAGTGTGTTAGAAGTGCAGACTTTCAGCTTTAATTCACGGAGGAAAAGTATTTGGAATTACAGCCATTTTTATACATAGTTCCCCATTTTCAGAAGTTCAAAAGTAATGTGACAAATTGGCATAATTTTAAATATAAGGAGTTATTTATTAATACTTGGATGAAAATTCTTTGCAGCCAGTAACTGCCTGAAGTCTAGAACCCACGGACATCACCAAATGCTGTTTCCTCCCTTGAGATGCTCTGCCAGGCCTTTGCTGCAGCCGCCTCCAGTTACCCCTTGTTTGTGGGTCTCTATGCCTTCAGTTTTGTTTTCAGTAACTGAAAAGCTGCTCTGTTGGGTTGAGATCAGGTGACTGACTTGGCCACTGAAGAATATCCCATTTCCTTGCCTTGAGAAACTCTTGGGTTGGTTGCTTTTGTAGTATGCTTTAAGTCATCATCCATTTTAGCAGCATCCAGTCAGTTTGGCAGCATTTGGCTGAATCTGGGCAGAGACTATAGCTCTGTACACTTCAGAATTCATCCTGCTACTGTATTTACATTCGTGAAGGCATCTCTTGATTGTAGACTTTAATAATGATACACCTACTTCTTCAAACGTGTTCTTCACTTGACTAGATGTTGTAAAGGGTTTTCTTAACAAGGAAATTATTCTGCAATCATCCACTTTAGTTGCTTTCTGGGGTCTTCCAGGCCATTTGATGTTGCTGAGCTGGCCAGTAGATTGCTTTTTTAAGCATATTCCAGATTGTAGATGTGGCCACTCCAAATTTTTTTCTCTCTGATAGGTTTATTTTTATTTTTCAGACTAATAATGGCCTTTTTCACTTCCACTGGCATCTCTTTGGACTTCATATTGAGAATTTCAATGAACAGCTACCAAATGCATGTTCAGTACTTGGAATCATTTCCAGTTCTTTTATCTGCTTAGTTTGTTGTGGAATAATAGAACTGGCCTCACCTGGACATGAAACTGCTTGGCCATCAATTGTCCTATTACTTTTGAGCCTCTGAAAGGGACTATAAAAGAGCTGTAATTTCTAAACAAACTAAACTGTATATCCCTCAGGTGTGTTCCAGTAAGCAGATCAAATGAAAATGAATGGGCTGTATTCAACATTGCATTGGTAGACAAGACTGGATTGCATGTGTTCACTGGTTGCTTTGTGTGCTGCCTTCTTCTTGAATCAGGCTTCTGAAATGAAGGACAAAAAAGTAGGAGGGAGAAAAAGTAGCAGCTTTTTAGTAAAAATTAGGATGTGGTGGACCACTGAAAGTCCGTACTTCTGTAGCTATCATCATGAGTACTGAGATTTTATGTGAAAATCTCTGGATAGCCTAAATGCTGTTTTTTCAGAACTTCACACAATAACTGCCGATTAACATTTACTGTTACACCAAGGGTTGTGACTATAAATACCAGTATTTTTACTTTAATCAGCAATACCTGACAAACGTTAAATGGGAAGCTTATTGCAATCCCTTTGTGAATATTTAGCCAGAAGAGGGGGCTAGGGTAGTTGTAGCTGTGCAGGACTCGCTGAAATGTGGTTTAAAAAAATAAACCATCTTAAAAAGAAAATGAAACCTCAAGGACAGCCTGAACTTTAGCTCAAATGATTATTTTCTTTTGAGCATGACTCAGTTTTGTGTCCGTTTATTTTTCAGTTTTCAAGTGTTTAATCAGTGTAGTTATTGTACTTGACTTTACTGGGCCCACAGGAATCAGATAAAAGTTTTCTTTTTTCCCAGAAGTTCTTTCAAACCCAGGCACTTGGCCACTTCAGACGACGGTTTTGATAGAGACATCCAGCTTGCTTTCAGTGGAAGTCATGTCACATTTGTGCTAACCTGCCCTCAGTTCACCCAGAAAAGAAGAGAGAGGGGGAGAGAGAATGGAGCACTGGAGGAAGAGAGAACGCACATGAGCAAGGGATGGCCAGAAGACAAGAAAAGAGCCATTTCTTATTCATCTGATTCTAATTTGGATGTAAATTGCAGGCTGATGTCACTGCAGAGATGCATGTTGCTGGGTAATCACAGAAGAATCCAGGAGAATGAAGCCAGAAAAAGGCACTGCTAGACAGGTGCACAACAGAGCTGCTCAAAAGAGCTGTCGTTTAATCTTCACAATCTATCTGCACACGACAGAACATGGGCGGCGGTGCATATGGTGGCACTCTAACACGCTGTCATACAGTACAAGCCTCTAGTTGGATCTGAAACTTTGGGCATTGAGGCCTGAGCAGCTGTTAACTGCCAACAGCTAACTCTCTCTTCTTTCTTCTTCTTCCTTCCCCTCTCTCTTGCAGTGACTTCCATTCAAATGCACCCATCCCCTCATTCTCATTAAACCCCTTCACTTGTTTTATTTTCTCTTTGCTCTTTTTCTTTTTTCCTTTTACAATTCCACTGCACTACTACCCCTCCACCCACTTCTGGGCGGCGTGCCACCATCCCTGCTCCAGCCATCACATCTGCTGATGATAAGTTTAATTTCACTCAATTGCTGTTCATTAACAAATAATGATCTGCAGTCTGTTTATTTGCTGCACCAAGGCAAAAAATTTGACATGAAATTGTTTACCTCTTGTAAATCAGTGTGTTACTGCCTTCCTGCTGACACACACTCACACATACACACACACAAATCCCTCTGCTGTCCCTGCTTGATGATGTCAGAGGTTGATTGTGGGTTTTGGTTGGGGCTAAGTGACTGCAAGAGCGCTCAACAATCCCTCTGTTCAAGATGGGCCCCGCTGGGGCCAAGAGAAAGATGTAATAGTATCCCTCTGTATGCCTGCCTTCCTTGCAGGGTTAGACATTAACACTAGTGTCATATTCAGCTCTGTCTGCCGGAGCTAGATCTCTTTGTGACACTCCTTTAAAAGCCTAAACATTTTACAAGTCTGAGACGAAACACGTACTATCTGCAACTCCAGTTCCAAAGAGTTTGGGATATTAAATACAACCACAATGCAACGATTTGAAAATCTCAGAAACCAATATTTTATACAAAAAAGAACATAGGAAACATATCAAATGTTGACAGTGAGAAATTTTACTATTTCATGAAAAATAATAGCTGATCTTGATGTTAATGACAGTAACATGTCTTAAAAAAGTTGGGACAGGGCCATGTCTACCACTGTGTACCATCCCCCCTGCTTTTAACAAACACCCATTAACATCTGGGAGCCGAGGAGACCAGCTAATGGACCTTTGGGAGAGGAGCGTTGTCTCAGTCTAGGATTCCAGTTGTTCAACAGTCCTGGGTCTTCTTTGTCATATTTTGCACTTCATGATGCACCAAATGTTTTCAATTGGTGAAAGGTCTGGACTGCAGGCAGGCCAGTCCAGCACCTGGACGCTTCTACTATGAAGCCATGCTGCTGTGATAACTGCTGTGTGTGGTTTAGCATTGTCTTGCTGAAATATGCAAGGCCTTCCCTGAAAAAGGAATCAACTGGACGGGAGCATGCGTTGCTCTAAACCCTATATAAATCTTTCAGCATTGTCGGAGCCTTCCCGGTTGTGCAAGTTGCCAGTACTATAGGCACTAATGCACCCCCATACCATCAAAGATGCAGGCTTTTGAATTTGATGCTGATAACAGCCAGTCCCTCACCTCTTTAGTCCAGAGGATGCATCATCCATTACTTCCGACAAGAATTTCACATTTTGATTCATCTGACCACAGAACAGTTTTCCACTTTGCTTCAGTCCATTTTAAATGACCTTTGACCCAGAGAAGATGGCAGGGTTTCTGGATCATGTTTACACATAGCTTCTTTGCATGATAGAGCTTTAACCTGCATTTGTGAATGGCAAGATCAACTGTGTTAACAAACAATTACTTTTGAAAGTGTTTCTGAGCCTACAGTGTTTTCCATGACAGAATCGTGCCTGCTTGAAAGGCAGTGTCACCCGAGGGCCCAGCGATCACCAACATCCAATATTGGTTTTTGGCCGTGTCTCTTGCTCACAGAAATGTCTCCAGATTCTCAGAATATTTTGATGATATTATGTACTGTAGATCAGAAGCCCCCCAACCTTTTTTGTACCAGGGACCATACATGAACATTTTTCCATGGACAGGGTAGAGGCACGGGGGTTCCAAGAACAAAAACCTTTGTCAGTTCATAGTGTATAATCTGAATGCAGTAGTTACACTTTATATTAGACAATTATAATAATTCTACATTACAGTATCAACTCACCATAATTTTTTTTTTGCCAATATGTTTATTGTCTTTTTCAAAATTTTTTCACAAACACATAACATATACACATACATACATATACACACTACACACACAAACTGCATACCCTTGCATCATTTTTCAATTTGAATTAACGTAATGAAATTGAATTAATGAATTATGAAGGAAAAAAAAGGGTGGGGGAGAAGAAAAAAAGAAAATGGGGGCTACATTTTACAGCATTTGTAAATCCTTTCAGAAAAATCTAGCACTTTCATTTGTTGTAATATTCATATATGGTTCCCAGAGTTTATCAAAGTCTTTTCATTTGCCCTTGGCAATGTATGTTAATCTTTCCAGTCCAATACATTCAGAAAGTTCCTTCATCCACATCTTCATTGTAGGAGTGTCCATACTCTTCCAATGTGAGTGACTTTAACGGTATACTTTTTTTTTTACTTTTACTGTGGCTACTGACGTTTTGAATTTAGAACATATTAAAGTGTTTTCCAGCTGCCGTTAGGATTTACTATGAAGTTGGGACCTGTGGCTCGGCTCGGCAGGAAGAATTCAGCCCAGAGTCATCAGAAAAGGAAAAAGCTAAGATTTATTTGATTAGATTTACTGGATTTGATTAAATTTTGACATTTACTGTCCCTGTTGAATGAGGAGATATTATTTTTCAGGTACATTAATATTAGTGAAAATCTGCCAACATCCAGTACTTTGAGGGGGTTTCCAAGACCAGCTGTGACCAGCTGTATGCTGTTTTATTTGTTGCCGAGAGGACAGTGATTAGGCCAGTGCATTCACATTTATATTGCACTTTTATAGTCTTACGTTCAGTTCCTACTTTAGTGAATTTGATTATGACTTAACGCTCCATGAAATTCATAACGATTCATTGTGGAGTAGCCTCTGGAGTGCAGATTTTACGACATGGATAAGAAAAGGTTCTGATGGGTTTAGGACTCCTGAATGTGAACCATTACGGAGCAGTTACAATAAAGATACGAAATGTGAAAAAACTGCTTAGGAAACAGAACAAAAATGTTTCAAATTCACACGACAAATTACAAGTTATTTCAGATTTTTATGAGGTGAGGAGTTGCGCCTGCCTCTCATTTGCTTCATTAACATTCCTGAACATTCGTGACTTTTCACTGATGGAAAAATTTGCTGAACCAGCCTGATGAGGTTATGAAAGATAAGGATGCATTTACAACATTTACGAAGCAAATACAACAGTCAACAGCGCAGGTTTCCCAAATAAGAAACCCTTCGTGAAAGTTTTGGAAATGTTGAAATTGGGACACCAACTTTTAGGACAATGAGGTTTTTACAAAGTCTTGCAAATCATTTATGACACCCAGTGAATTCTATCACGAAGTACTTACGACACGTTTGGGTTTCATCACAAACAAAATTTGTATAGATTTGTAATCATGTGGGATCAGGGCTTTACTGACGTCTCAAAGTCCTTTAGACTCTGAGTCAATAGTAGCTTATTTTTGTTTTGTCTTTTTATATTTCTGCTGAGTCTCAAAAAAGATCGTACTTTGAATAAATATGTTGCTCACAAATATTTTTTTCTTACCCCAATAAATGAATTAAACATGTTGCTGAGCAAACCAGTATTTTAGAAGTCCATGCTATCTTTGCCTCCAAAAAACAAAAACAAAACAAACAAACAAAAAAAACCCAGAAATGGTCATAATGGTAAGCTCAAGGTTTAACCAGAACATCAGTGAAGTAGTAGCTCATCTGGCTTATGATCTCTCATAACTCACAGGTTACTGTAAAGTGCACAGGTTGCTGTACTGCACAAACTAATGAGAATTAAAATCCAGTCAAACACTTGCAAAGAGTCATATCAAAGACAATGGCCCTAGTTCTTGACCAGCCCCAACACAGCTTAAGATGTTATTATGCAGTAAAAAAAAAAACCCTAATGATATTTATGTACATGCAAATATTTATTTTTGACTTTACAATCTGGACCAATACGCTTAGGAGTGGTGATTCGTCAGAAAAAGCAAAAGAACCTGCCAAACAACCCATTAGGTGATCACTGTGTGTAAGTTTGATGGAATTCTGACCAACATTCAATTCTTGCAAATTGTGGACAGATGGACAGACAGAGTGATAATGGATGCCTTCCCACGGGAAAACATTACTGTAGTCCACAAATCAAAAAGTGATGTCACCGTGGCTCGATCCATTTTTCATACATGTTCTTTCCTTGCGGTAAACACTAGTTAACCACCTTATTACCTGTGAACTGATCCAAGTGCTGAATACGCATCAGCCTTCATCTTCTGATCGTTGACCTTCTGAGCCAGGCTTAACTGCTGCTGGTAGAACTTCACAGCTCCTGGATGATCGCCTCGGCACACACACACATCGCCAAGGTTCCCAAAGGCCCTGAAAACTGCCTGCTGACAAATACATTCACACAGATGCTGATTAACAACCTCTTCTTGTGTGAAGGACAAAATTCCAGCGTTTATGGAGTGAACGCAGCATTAGCAGGTGACCTGTGTGTTGTCCAGGGCCTGTGCTAAAGAAAGCAGATATCTCTGACACTCCTCTGCTTTGCTGAACTCCCCCAGCGCCTTGTGGGCCAGACCAAGGTTACAGTAGGCTTTTGCTTGAGCTAACTTGTCCTGGAGGTCCTTAGCAAGGGCCAAGTCTTGCTCATAATACCTAGAAAATTCCAAACATGCCTTTGTCATTGACACACAAACCTTGATTTTTTTTTAAAGATTAAAAAAACACAAGACAGTAAGTTTGAGGATTTTTGTTCATGAGCACATTCGTTATATAAAGTTTAATTCTGTGAGATGTTTTGTCTCTGACCTGATGGCATCTCTGTACTGTCCAAGGCAGTAGTGAGCATAGCCGAGGTTATGGCAAACCTTGCCTTCTCCCTCCAAGTCCTGCAAGCCTGGGGCCAAAACCAGGTACTGCTGGTAGTAGGGCAAAGCCTGAGCATATTCACCTCTCCAACTGTGGAAGTTACCCAAGTTTGCTGCAAAAGAAAAGAAGAGTCTATAATACTTTTTCTCTCACTAAAAACAATTCAAGTGCACCTCTGGCTCTCTTTCAGCTGGCTTGCCTAGGGCTCTTGCTTCACTTTGAGTGTCTCGCAGCTCTCGTGCGATGGTCAAGTGATGAAGGTAGTGCTGCAGAGCTCGGTCATGAGCGCCCAGCGCCTGGTAGGCCACAGCGAGGTTACCGTGCGTGGATGCCTGCGACGGACGATCGTTCACCTGAAACACAAAGACACGGCATAATTTCGTGTGGTAAACGTGAGTGTCCAAATTTTGCCTGAGAATCACGAAGAGATGCACCTCCAGGGAGATCTGCAGCTCTTGTCGGTGGTACCGGACTGCTTGATCGTAGATGCCGAGTGCGTGATAAGCATTGCCCATGTTGCCATAAGCCCTCCCGAGGGCAGCATAATCACTGAGCTCCTGGGCGAAGGACAGGTGGGCTTTGTGGAGCTTCAGTGCAGTCTCGTACTCCCCTTTCATCTGGTGTATGATACCTGCGATGAAAGATGAGAGGAGGAAAGAAACTATTGAATTAACAAGGCCGACATGTATGGTACTGTGCAAAAATCTTGAGCCAATGCTAGTTTACTTTGCTTCCAAGGAGCCAGAATTTCACGGAATTTTATAAAGTGGTCTGGAGCAACAGTTCAACAGGCTTTCTGAAGGTCTTTCAAAGTTATACTTTGGGAATTGACGGCTTTTTCACTCACTTTCAGTCCAGCCCTTGTACCTGACCATTTTTAGAGGAATGCATTTTGTTTGTTAAGCCACTTAACACTGACCTGTGAATCATTCAAGCACAAAAAGGCACCTAACACAAGGGGTAAACCGGTGTACATCTACACATAACAGACAACTTAGTAAGGAACCAGTTTAAAATTGTATCTTTATTCACTTTGTTACAAAAAACATCATTTGCTCTCATTTCTTTAGTCAAATCTAAAAAAATGCCAAAGATAACACAAATTGGCACCAACAAGGAGATTCCTAAAGAGCTACTAGTTGAAAACTTGGCACATCTTGTCATGCCCTTCAAGGTTTTGAGGAAACTGGACAGGAGGAGGACAAAAGAAGAAGTGGCAGGCCAAAAAAACTACAGCAGCTGAACAGTATCTGAAAGCCATGTCCTTCAGAAATAGGGAAAAATCCAGCAAAGACCTGTCACAGGGAGAAAAGGCTGGGGTATGCCAAATGACACAAGAACTGGACTGAAAATCAGTGGCAACAGGTCTTGAAACAGTGTGGGATCACCTTGACAGAGAACGGAACAAAAAGCAGCCAACATCCAAAGAAGAGTGTTGCAATGTCCTTCGGGAAGCCTGGAGAACTATTCCTGAAGACTACTTAAAGAAATGACAAAAGACTCTTCCCTAAGAGAATAAAGGTGCTCACATATTGACTTTCAAGCTGGTTAGGATTGGAACTCTTTTGCCTTATGTGCTGTATTTCCATTTATGTCTGCTCATGTTTCAAGAAATCACTGCAGCTATTTCCCATTTTCTAAGCAAAATATCGAAAAATAAGGGGGTGGCTCGAGACTTTTGCACAGCACTTCAGATGCAGGTAAAATACAAGCACAAATTTAATTTAACCTCATCTTAATCAAGTTTCAATCCCTTTTTATTGTGACTTTTTGTCTCCAAGGCTTAAGTCTCTACAGCTCTGCAGATTAGCTTATCCAGTACTGTTTTGATTTGTAGTGTTTATCAAACCGCAATTACTGCATATGTAGGGAGAGTGATGAACACAGTAAATTCCCAAAATGACACAGGGAGGTATAAATATGCAGCATGTGTGTGGTGGTGAATATAAATGCACACATGGTTTCTATAACCGTGAAGAGGATATGAGCCCGGAGTGGTGAATAATTAAAAAGCTACAGTGGGAAAATTCAACAAATCTAATAATATCTGCTGCCAAGGCTCTTCAAACTTTAGTATTGCATATGCAGAGATCAGTCTCTCTGTCCAGGGAAAAGGAATTGGAAAACCTAGATCCCAGCGGCCTTCAAAACTTTGGTTGTCATGATGTGTCTTCTCTGCTGTCAACAACCCAGTTTATGGAGACAGAGCAGACAAAAGTTGGGAGAGAGAATACAAGTTAAGGAAGAAACTTGGGACACAAGAGAGGAGAATGAAAATCTACATTTTATGCTTATTTCCACTACTGCAAAATATTGTACTTTTTGCTCTGCTATATTTCACTAAAAACTATGCACACTACTACTACGACACCTACTACACGTTCCCTGATATTCTGTCACATTCTGCTAGAATGGTGGATACTCAAATAAACTGGGCAAAAGTTTAAAATAATGAGGTCAGTGTACACTAATCAGCCACTTAATTAGGTACACTGGTTCAATTGCTCATCAACGTAAGTATCTAATCAGGCATTCGCATGGTGGAAACAATGCAGTTAGGCATGCAGTCATGGTCAAGATGACCTGGTGAAGCTCAAACCAAACATCAGAATGGTGGAAAAAGGTGATTTAAGTGATTTCTGAACATGTGCCAGATGGGCTGGTCTGAGTATTTTAGAAACTGCTGATGTACTGGGATTTTCTCACACAAGGTCTACAGCTAATGGTCCGAAAAAGAGAAAATATTCAGTGAGCGGCAGTCACCCGGGTGATAATGCCTTGCTGATGCCAGAGGTCACCGGAGAATGGACAGACTGCTTCAAGCTGATAGGAAGGCAACAGTAACTCAAATACAACCAATGTATGCAGAAGAGCATCACTGAATGCACAATATGCCGAACCTCGAATCAGACAGGCTACAGCAGCAGAAGACCATGCAGCGTGCCACTCCTGTCAGCTAAGAGCAGGAAACTGAGGCTGCATTTCACAGGGGCTCACCATGGTTCACAGAGAGCTGGCAAAGCATCAAAGGGATCTTACTATTCGAAGGTACGAGTCAGGAAAAGGTTACAAAAAATTTCCACAGCATTATATATATTTATATGTATATATATATATATATATATCAGGGAACACAGTGAATACAGTTATCAAGAAGCGGAGAAAATATGGAACCACAGAGATGATGCAGAGAACTGCACGTCCCTCCAAAAACTGATGAAAGAATGAGACAAAAACTGGTCAGGGAGGCTGCCAAGAGGCCTACGGCATCACTGAAGGAGCTGCAGGAATTTCTGGCAGGTACTGCTGGTGTGACAACAGTCTCCTGTATTCACATGTCTGGAGTATGGGGTAGGGTTGCAAGACAGAAGTCTTTTTTTTTTTTTACAAAGAAAAAAATTTAAAAAATCAGGTCTCTCCAAAGCATGTGGGAAAATATGTTGTGGTCTGATGTAACCAGGTCGAACGTTTTGCCACAATTCCACTTTTACCACAAAAACATCACTGGACATCACCAGATGAAAAACCATACCCATGGTGAAGCATGGTGGCGGCGGCATCATGATTTGTTTCTCTTCAGCTGAAACTGGGGCTTTAGTCAAGTTGGAGGGACTTAAGAACAGCTCCAAATACCAGTCAATTCTGACCCAAAACCTTCAGATGTCGGCTAGAAAGCTGAAGCTGAAGAGGAATTTCACCTGTCAGCACGCATCCAAATCAACAAAAGAACGGCTTCACCAGAAGAAAATGAAAGTTTTGGAATGGCCCAGCCAGAGCCCAGATCTAACTCCAAATGAAAATCTGTGGGGTGACCTGAAGAGGGCTGTGCACAAGGGATGTCCTCACAATCTGACAGATTTGGAGCACTTTTGCAAGGAAGAGTGAGCAAATATTACCAAATCAAGTTGTGCCATGCTGATAGATTCCTACCCCAAAATACTGAATGGTGTAATTAAAGCAAAAGGTGCTTCAACAAACTATTCGTTTTAGGTGCACAACACTTATGCAACCAGCTTATTGCACAGTTTTTATGTTTTATATTTTCCCCCTCACAAGATTGGTTTCTTTTTAAATTGAATTGTACAGGTTATAGGTCACATTAAAGGCGGAAAATGTTTTGAAGCGATTTATAGATGTTTCATATTTTTATATAAGAACAACCTGGTATTTTAACAGGGGTGTATCCACTGTATATTTTTTGTCCATCACAGCAAGCAGTTTGCACTCAAAACTCAATTCAAAAACACACACACACATCCAACAACTTTAATCTTTCATCTCACTGTTATTGTGTAATTTATATGTACGGAAAAAACCTGATTATAACAGACTGAAGGAAAACCGTTATTATTGCGGCGCTTCTGTAAACACCTTAACTGGGTTATCGCCATCTAATTAAAGTCCAAACCAGAGCAATCCAAACTAGATTAACAAGATTGGATTACATCTACCTTTCAAATTACTGTTGCAAACATACACATTTTCAGTCAGATTCCTTTTTGCTGTGTTATGATCCTTCATATATGCCAGAAATTCCTTGGGGATACACTGAATACTCCACGCAGCTCTGACAGTAGAAAAAAAGACAAAATGTCTTTCTTCTTTTATATTCTGTGCTAATGATATGATTACTCTCTATTTTTCATGACATTCGGAAAGTGACTGCTGCTGTCAAAGCTGGAAGGAGCAAAGTAAAAGTATCATTATCGCAAAATGTTCCATTATCAGTTAAAGTCCCTCATAAACCAGAACATCAGCGATGTAGTGGCTTATCCGGCACACGATCCATCACAATTCACAGGCTATTGTAATGTGTGAAGCACAGAAAGAAAGTGGGAAGTTTTCTTGTCGTTGGTTGGCCGCATGGCAAAAACTAATGAGAATTATTATCTTGTGAGAAGTCAAGGAGGCTCACAAATAGTCTTATCCAGAACAAAAGCCCTAGCTCTTGACAAATCCTAATCTAGTTTAAGATGTTATTATGCCACAACTAAACCTAATGATTACGTGTAATGATGGCAGATGGGGACATAAAAACAAACCTTTTATGAACATTAAAATCTGGATTAAGCTTCATTAAAATCTGACCAATACTCTGGGAAGAGTAGGGATTCTTGTAAAGATGGAAAAGTGCCTGTAAAATGGGAAATATGACACTGACCTTGAGCACAACTTGGTGATTATTGTGTGTAAGTTTCATGAAAATCTAATCAATACTCCAGGGCAGGGGTCTCAAAACTCTTTTGCCCAGTTCCAGTGGCTCCCTGTGGCTTTCACAAAAAACTAGATGATTATGAAAATGGAAATAAACGATGATTTTTTAGGAACATTTTAATTTTTATCTATCATTGCTCTAAGTGATTCTTTACACTGTTCACTTGTAAAAATGTGCCTATTTGCTGAATAAAAAAAAGTTTTAACATTTCTTTAACTAAAGTACACCTCATAGCCCACATCTATCACCTGGGACCTTATCCTCTTAATTCTGATGAATCAATAGTGGTGGTCCTCCTCTGTCACTCCAACCCTCTGCATGTCCTCCTTCACTACATCCACGAACCTTCTCTGTGGTCTTCCTCTTCTCCTCCTGCCACCTTCAACATCCTTTCTCCAATATATCCCTCCTCTGCACGTGTTCAAACTGTCTAGGCCTCGCCTCTCTGACTTTATCGCCAAACTGCACAACCTGAGCTGTTCCTCTGCTAATCCTGTTCATTGTATTAGGAAACAACAACAGAAAAGTAATAAGGAAAGACATTTCCAAAAGAATTCCAAACAAGCAGCATACTGTTGTGTTTACAAGTCTGGGGGCTGATTGCAGTGTGTAGCTGAAGAGAAGAAAGTAGACTGGAGCATACTACACTTCAGTCAAAATTATTTTTGTTTTATTATTTATTTTTATTTATTATCAAAGTTGGCCACTTTTAATTCGATTCATTTGCACACATGAATCAAATCGTAGCTTTATGGCTCTCTTTACATACTGTTGGCAGTAAAAATAATAAAAGTTAAAAAATGCTGTATTAAGCACAACAAAAACATAGTACTATTATAAATGAAATGTGAAGCTAAAGTGCTAAAATTTCATAAACAGCCTACAGCAGAGAAGCCACATGGGAAAAATTTTGACTATTTGTAAATACTGGTAATGTTGATGGAATATTTCATACTTAATAGGCTGCCATCTTCATTATAAGGCTGAAATATGTTATGTGGTTCCATACAGACTTTTTGGTAGAATTTTTTTTAAATGGCTTTTTTGATAGTAAAAGGTTGCTGACCTCTGTTCTAAAAGGAGTAGTGATTACTGTAAATATGACCTTGAGAAAAACTGGGGTGAAGACCCATTAGGTGATCATTGGGTGCAAGTCTGATAAAATTCTGACCAACACATTATGAGGAGTAGTGATTCTTTTGAGTTGTGCATATATAGACAGATTAGCTTATTAGTCCTTAAGATGGATGAGCTAAAAAGTACAATATTTACATCTGGATGACAGGGAAGTAATATACATGACTTGAGTAATTTAATTCAATCCAATTTTATTTATATAGCGCCAATTCACAACAGAAGTTGCCTTGCAGTGCTTTACACTGTAAGGTAAAGACTTTACAGTACGAGACAGAAAAGCTCAACAGTCAGATGATCAGCTACAGGCAAGCACTTGGTGACTGTGGGAAGGAAGAACTCCCTTTCAATAGGAAGCGACCTCCGGCAGAACCAGGCTCAGGGAGGGGCAGCCATCTGCCTTGACTGGCTGGAGTGAGGGGAAAGAGAAGAGAGTAAGATTACTTTCCCCCAGTGGATACTGGTACTACAGCTGTCTGCGTTTTCATGCAAGCACAATATAGTCTTTGAGGTTGTGCAGAAGTAAATGGTCCTGGGTTCTTTAATGTATTTGTTGTGTCTTGGTCTCTGTTTTGATCTCTATTCCATATCCTCTATTCTACGCCTTTAAGTTCATTTAACTATCATACACACACATTCACACTCCAATGGATACACTGGGAGCAATTTGGGGTTCAGGGTCTTGCCCAAGGATATTTCAGCATGTAGACTGGAAGCACTGGTGATGAGGCTACCTAATGAGATTTGACTGGGATATCTGGTGTTATTTAAAGAAAAAAAATTCAATATTCTTACTTATTCATCACAACTGTTTAAATCATGCATTTCTTGGATGATCAATAACAGTAAAGTGTTTAAGCACATTCATTTGTCTACTTTTTGCGTTTGGCAGGGGCCGCTGTGTTGCCTGCCTCTTGGGACGGGGGATGCTGCAGGATTTAACTAAGCAAATAGGTAAGAGCCTTCCGTTGGATATTACTGCAGTGATTAATATGATTTGGCTGGCAACAGGTTACTTAACCCAAAATGATAGTGAGTAGCTTCTAATTCCTTAAACAACCATCATGGAAGACACATTCCGTTGTTGTGGAAAAGATGTTTCTCCATTTCAGAAGGGTCAAATTACTGCCTTACATCAAGCAAGGAAAACAAATCAACAACAGAACTCACAGCTATGTTTAACAGTCAAAGTTGGAGTGTTTCCACATGCACAATGTAAAGAGAACTCAAGGGATTAAGACTTAACAGCTGTATAGCCTTAAGAAAACTACTTATCAGTGAGGCTAATTGGAAAAAAAGGGCTTCATTTTGTTAGGGAGCATAAAGATTGTCCTCTGGAGCAATGGAAAAAGGTTATGTTGTTTAATGAGTCCAGATGCAGCCTGTTTTAGAGTAATAGCCACATTAGGGCAAGACGAGAGATAGATGAATCCTAGGGTCTACCATATAAGCCTGTGGGGGGCAGTGTTGTGATCTGGGGTTGCTTCAGTTGGTCAGGTTTAGGTTCAGCAGGTTTTTCCTTCAGTGGATTTTTCTGTTGCTTGATGGCATGGACATATTCCAAGATGACAATGCCGGGATTCATCAGGCTCAAACTGTCAGAGAGCGGCTGAAGGAGCATGAGACACCATGAGACTTTACGCCGCAGTCTGACTCTCTCACCATCAGTACAAGATCTGGGTGAAAAATGAACGCAAATCTGGGGGGAAACAGATGTTGTAATATTACACAAGCTTACCAAGAGGATGCCATGGCAAATCAAAGCTAAAGGCGGCCGAAATATTACAGCATGTCAGGGTCGTTTTGAGGAATTTTTTAAAATGAGGTGGCTTAAAGGGGTCCACCCCCAAGTCAGGGGGGCTTATAGTAAGCCAAAATCAGAAATTAAAAATGCACCTTTTGGCCACTCCTTTGTATTTTTCCATAATGGGACACCATGATGGATTGATCGACATTGGTAATTTGGCAGAGGGTTTACAGCAGATGCCATTCCTGATGCAACCCTCCATGCTGCAAGCGGAATCAAGGAATTAAGCCAGGAACTTTTTGCTTGTGAAGTGAAGCCATTTTTAAAAAATTATTAATGTATTGAACGTAAGGATTATTTAAAAAACATGAATCATATGGATAAGAAGGCGAAAAGACATCTATTAACAATTGGGGGGAAAAAACTGATATAGTATCTTATCGTGTTATTTTTGCGTGGCAAAAATCTTGATCTCCTATTATAAAAATTGCACATACAAATTGAACATTTTAGTACTATAATAATAATAATAATAATGATAAGAAGAAGAAGGCCGTCATGGGGACACAAGCCCCTCTCACTATGGAGCGGTACGACTAATCCGCTGCGGTGACCCCTTGGAAAGAATACAAAGATGCCACCGAAGGTACATTTTTTTTAACATAATCTAAATTCTTCAGTTGCTGAAGGGGCTGAAGAACTTTTGTTGTACAAGCTACACTGCGCAAAATAAACATAATGGTACAGTACACCACATATTTGCATTCAGCCAAATTGTACAAGATTGTAATACATCTTTTTTGTTCATTTTTGACAGTTTTAATGACAGTGTTGGTCAGTCTGTCTGCTTGATAATCCCATTTTGCAGGAACAAGAATGACTGAAGTGAGGGGAACAGACTGAAAACTTTATCTTAATAGATCAAACAGATACAGACAAAGTTTACCTTTGGATACAATTTTCAGTTGAAAAGAGGTGGTGAACTGCAATTTATTGTAGTATATTTTAATGCAATTCTTAGTATACTGCAATAAAATACTTAAATAACAATAATATCACTTTGCAAGTTAAATATCGCTATAATACTGTATCTTGGAGTCTCTGGTGAGTCTTCTAACATAAGCCTGTTTTTAGTGTAAATGATTAGTTCTGATTTTAGCCCTGCAACAGAACTATTTACTTAAGTCGTGATTCACTTAATTCATTAAATGGTTTGAGTGTCCTGAATTTGTCACACAGAAATCCTAATCATTACCATCTATAAGACAGAAATTCTACTGCTATTTCTTCAATAAAGTCAAAGAGGAGGACAGATAAGAAGGGGTTGTGAGAGGGAAGGAAGGGATATGGGGGGTGTCCAGACACCAGATGGAGGTGGAGGTCACATGTGGTCTTCATGTCAGACTGTGTGAAGGAGAAGAGGACTGTGGTCTGATTCAATGAGTGTAAACTGTGGGACCTCATTCCAAAATCCCTGGCACATGTCTACCTCTGTCTGGACATTTCTTACTATTGACAAATCCCATGAAACACTCCAAAACAAAGGATAACCTGATTCTATTAAAAAAATAGCCTGCGTCTCCAAAGCATCTAGTTTTTATAGAATTACATCCTTGATAGGGCTTTGATATAAGAAAGGATTAAAACTGCTTTACAAAGAAATCTAGGAAAGGAAAGAAAAACTTTGAAAAAGCTCTCCTCTCTTTGTTCTCCCACCTTCCAACCAGACAAGCGTGGCCATTTGTCATGCATCGTTCAAGCTAAATGTAAGCAACTTGCTGTGTTTTATCTACAGGCTGATGTTACTCTCCCAGTTGCCATTGCACAGCTGAACTCACTGGACCATTTTATATCCTCACAATTAATTTCAATCTTAACTATGATTTAAGCAGAATGTTACACGTATCTCTAAGAAATATCTAGACTTGACATTAGTGATTTTCCTGCTTGCTCTTTAGGGGTATTGCTGCTTGGGATGCATTCAAAGCCTGTGGTTAACTATACATGAATTTTCTGGACAGAGTATATAAAGAGCTTCATCAGTTAAACATGTGAGGAATTAAACGCCCATTGCAAGGTTGAACTTAAAAAAGGTTACTAAGTTCTATGTCCTTGTGTAATTGGACATTTAGGGAAAACTGGCTTTTAAAAGAGACAGTTTGAAGCAAGTGAAATGACTTACTGAACTTCTCCTATGCTCGAGTTTTTGCTTTGGCTACTGTCAGAGCTGTGTTCCACTTTGCCTGCTGATATCCGTCAGCTTTCTCCAGAGTGCCACAAGAAAAATAAGATCGATCTTCAGTTTGAAGTCTCCCTTTTCCTCAGACATACACCATTTAGTTTGGGGACTGCCATCATAACAGGCACGAACTACCTTACGGCCGAAGCTCTGTACAGTTGTCTCAGCAATGGAGGTATGGAACATGGTCTTTTCCGACTCAATATCCCCGGCCCTCCTCCCAACAACATCAAAGCTCTTCTGAATGTGGGAGTTGAAGATCTCCTGGACTGGGGCCTCTGCTAGACTCTCCCAGGGCACTCTCATTGCACCCGGGCCTGTCTGGCCCTGAGTTCCTTAATTAATTTAAAACACCTCTGTAACAGCCTCTGGGCCAGTGCCTTTGTATTGGTAAACTGAGGTGATGGTCCCCCATTTAAAGAAGCGTGACCTGAGGGTCTTTTCCAACCTCAGGGGGATCAAGTTCCTCAGCCTCCCTGGGAAGGTTTATGACAGGGTACTGGAGAGGAGAGTCCATCTGTTAGTCCAACCTTGGATTCATGAGGAACAATACAGTTTCATCCAGACCATCTTTTGAGGATATTCCAGGGTGTGTGCGAGTTTCCCCAACCAGTCTACATGTGTTTAATTTATGGATAGAATTTCTATGTGCAGCCAAGGGGTGAAGGGTGTTGAGTTTGGTGGTCTCAGGATCTCATTTCTGCTTTTTGCAGATGATGCGGTCCTTTTGACTTCATAGAACAAAAACCTCGTGCTTACACTGGGCAGTTGGCAGCTGAGTATGTGGCTGCTGAGATGAGAATTGCCACCTCCAAGTCTGAGGGCCATGGTTGTTTGCTGGAAAAAAGATGGAGTGCTCACTCCGAGTAGGGAACAAGTTGCTGTCCCAAATGTAGGAGTTCAAGTATCTTGGGGTCATGAGTGACCGAAGAAGGGAGCAGGAGATTGATAGATGTCTGCAGTGTTGTGGACGCTGCACTGGTCTATTGTGGTGAAAAAAGAGCTGAATATGAATATGACTTTTTTGATTTACCAGTTGGTCTTCATTCTTATCCTCTCCTAAGGACACAAACTGTGTGCAGAGGCCAAAAGAACGAGATCACTGATAAAGGCAATGGAAATGAGAAATAAGTTTCTTCCGAAGGGTGTCTGAGCTCTGCCGCAGAGACAGGGCGAGGAGCTCAGCCATTGTGGAAGAACCAGAGTAGAGCTAGTACACCTTTACTTTGAAAGGAACCAATAGAAGTGGCTTGGGAATCTGACTAGGATGCCTCCTGGACACCTCTAAGTAAGGTGTTATTAGGCATGTTGAGAAGGGAGGAGGCCCTGGGGAAAACCCAGGATGCACTGCATAGATTCTTTTCTCTGCTGGCTTAGGAACACATTGGTGTCCTCCAGAAGTGCTGTAAAAAGTGGCTGGGTAGAGGGGAGTCTGGCCAGCTCTGCTGCCCCAGCAAGCCGGACCTAGATAAGTGGCAGAAAATGGCTGGATGGCCAAGTATTTTAATCCCTAGCATTTTACAAAAATAATAATAATACTACAAGTGATCATAAGACTAAGTTTAAGTATAAATTTTTAAGTTTTCTAAAGCATAAATAGAGAATCAGAAGAATAGCCAGGGGTTTTGTCATGTCTTAGACCACTTGAATTGCAATATGCTAGAGGGTAATTAAAAAAAAAAATTCTCCAATGTCCCAGCTTTAAGAGCCATACTAACACATTGATAGTACTGGTCATGTCTTGGCATTTGGTGACACAGAATAATGCCGACCTCAACCTTTAAAGCAGTGCATAAATCTGTGAGACTAAAAATGTCACATAGTCGGCACCAGAATTCTAAAGTGGGTTTATATTTTAAAACTCAGAGCCATACATCATCATATACATGCATCTGATCAAATGTTTCCATATGAATTCACTCCATCTGCTTCAGCAGTCTCCAGTAATGACAAGAAGAAGAAGTGCAACTCTTAAAAAAAAGTCTCTGAATAATAAATTCGATATTTCATCACCAGCTCGTCATCATCCTCTCTGATATCTCATCACCACCAAAAACATCAAGGTTGAGAATCAGTGGTGATTTAGTTTATAAGCATCAAATGTAACAAAAGGCAGAGTATTTTGCACTAAAGGCTGATGAATGAAATGCAAACAGCACAAGCACAAATTTATTTTTAAATCAACAGAACCTAAGAAAAAACTAATAATAAAAATTGGGCACAGAAAACAAAGTCCTTTGAGAAATTAAGAAAAATACAGATTATGTTTTTGCAATCACATAAGCACTGCTGGCAACAATATGTAGGAAACCGGGTTACACGAGGAAGAGGCGGCTGTTGATAAGGAAAAGAAGACCTGTTCACCGGGGTCTCGCGTTAAGAGGATTACAGAGAAGCCTGCAGAGTTGGCTGGAATAGCTAGTTACAGCTACACATCTCCCCCTAAACTCTGCAAACACAGGTGTGCACATTAGCACATGCACACATGCACAGTCTTTCTCTAGCCTGAAGCCACACTTCTGCACTTCTCCGAGGTGTGAGGGTGCCAGCGATCTGTAGATACTCTGCAGGTTCTGTGGGATTCCCCAGCGTGGGAGGGGACACGCTGTGAAGACAGCAGCGCTGCGAGGATTAGAGGTGTGGAAAATTAGCTGAGATCTGATGACGGGGTATTCGGCTGAGACAGCACAGAGAGATTAGAGAGGGGGAGAGTGGTGATCCACGGTCCCCCTTTCGCCACAGTGGGACAGAAAAAGCTCTGTCATCATGAACGAAATCGGGTGTGGCAACTTGTGGGTGACAAGCCACGTCTCTTTGACTTTATAAGGCTGTTCTAGCTGCACAATCACAAAGAAGGATGCATGTTTGTTGGCTATTGGCGAAGAGCGTGAGAGGCACATTACTCTTGGGAGATCGGCAAATTAAATACAACATTCTTGCAGTAGCCAGAGTCTTCTGGATGAGTAAATCAGCTGTAAGCTATCACATCTGTCATTACAATTTTAAGGTGATAATACACCACATCCTCTGGCCCCCAGTGGCAATAAACGCAATTAGTAAAACATTAGCTTGAAATTACAATCTAATTTCTTTATGTAAATCTCTGACCAAATATCATGCAGTAATCTTAGCAGCACTATTTTCTTTAATTATGAATCTTTGAATGGATGACATTTTTAAGTCCTCTTAATATATGCATGTGATGGATAGGCTCTGGTCCTTTCTTACTGCCTTTTTGTCAAGTTTAAGCACTTGAGCTGATGGTAATTAAGACTTCTTTTTTAGGTTCTTCTTTAAGATGTTTCACCAGTCCATTGGAAAAGCTCCTTCAGTTCAGTTGAAACTACAGTAACCTGGAGATGACTGAGAACCTACACAAACACCTTTTTGTCAACAGTGTTGAAAAACTACCAAGGCTAATTCATGAAACGTGATTGAGAGGTGTTGCACGGGGAAAACTATTACTTTTCATTGTGGCTCAGGATCACTTTCGGCTTTCCACTGAGGCCAATGCCTATTTTGCAGGTTGCCAACATTTACATGCAGGTCTTCTGGAATATGGACCATCAACTGCTCCCTTGTATTTTTGCCCAAGGGATAGCCACAGTGGATTAATCCACATTGGTAATTTGGAAGAGGTTTGACGCAACCCTCTGTGGTGAGTGGGCCAGGTGTCTCCACCTGTAAATGAACCGGAGATCTTTCACTTGGAAAGCAAATGTGTAAACCAGAATCCAAATTTGGAATTTTGGATCATCTTGACAGAGAACGGATTAAATAATAATCAAGGTTCAAAGAAATGCTTTGGAACGTTCTTCAAGAAGCTTGGAGAACTCTTCCTGAAGACTACTGAAATAAATTATGAGAAAGCTTGCCTAAGGGAGTTCAGGCTGTGTTGAGGAATAAAGGTGACCATACCAAATATTGACTTTCAAGCTGGTTAGAATTGTACAAACTTTGTTTTGCCTTATGTGCTGTATTTTCATTTATGTCTGCACATTTCAGGAAATCACTGCACCTCATTTCCATTTTTCTAGCAAAAAATTCTGGTATCTTGGAAGGAAAATATGAAGAAATGAGGGGTGGTTCAAGACTTCTGCAACTCATGAAAATCAGACACCCAGCACCTCAAATTATAAGAACATTTCTTTTCGAGTTTGAGAAAATTGCTATTCAAACAGTATAAATATGGGGCAGTATGGAGCTCAGGAGGTGGAGCAGGTCATCTTCTAACCAGATGGTTGGTGGTTTGCTCTTCAGCTGCTCCAGTCTGCATGCCAAAGTGTCCTTGGGCGAGACAAAGAACCTCAAATTGCTCCCAGCGCATCCATTGCAGTGTGAACGTGTGTGTGGTATAAAATGCACTTAAAGGCATAGAATAAAGCGCTGTATGAATGCATGTGTGAATGAGGCTTGGAGTAAAAAGTGCTTTGTGTGTTCAGTTAGAGTAGGAAAGCACTGTACAAGTACCAGTCCATTTATAAATACAGTGTATCTCTTGTTTTTTTTTCAACAGAAGCAACCACAGTCACAGGGGAAGACTTGACAGTTGTCCAGATGACATCATCGGCACCCTTCACAAGAAGGGTAAGCCACAGAAGGCCATTGCTGATAAGGCTGGCTGTTTACAGAGTGCTGGACTGAAACATATTAAAGGAAAATTGACTGAAAGAAGAAAATTCTGGTAGGAAAAGGTGCACAAGCAACAGGGATGACCACAGCCTTGAGTGGACTGTCAAGAAAAGTTGACTGGAGAACTTGGGAGACCTTCACAGAGTGAATTGATGCTGGTTTCAGTGCATCAGAAGATGCTTTCAGGAAACCAGCTACAACTTTCATATCTTAATGTCAAGAAACAATGTTAGAAACTTCTTATCTTGGCTAAGGAGGAAAAGAAGTTCATTTCAGAATTGTTCAGAAAAAGTTCAGAAATTCATTTGTTTGCACATTTGTCTTACAAGCAAAAGGTCCCCGGTCAAGTTCCAAGTGGGGACACAAGACCCTCTCACATTGGAGGGTTGCGTCAGGAAGGGCATCTGGTATAAAACTTCTGCCTGTCATGGTCCGCCTTTAGTTTGGTTTTTGTGTGTGTTTTTTGAGTTCTGTTTGTTTCATTTCTTGCCCCATGCCTTGCCTGTTCTCCGCTGTTAGTGGTCTCCGTCTCTGTCTGTGTCTTGTCTCGCCTTGTTTTGGTTATTCATCCAGTCCCTGTTTTGTTCCCCCCTGTTTCAGCGTGTTTAGTTACGCCCCTGTCTTCCTGTCATTTACTCATTGGTTGTCCCTGTCAGG